>JAYMSW010004855.1:0-10589 GCA_036897725.1 Erodium texanum | reverse complement strand
CAATAACAAGATGGCGGTCTTTGCATAATCAAAAAGAAAATAAGATAATATGTTTTAAAGAAATTGGTATGCAAGAACAATTAAGGAAAAAAATAAAAATAAAAATTATATCAAAAGAAAATTAAAAATGAAAGAAGATAAAAATGTTATAATTTAGATTAATTAGAAATAAGAAATAAATAAAACCTGAATGGTATAAGTTCGAAAATTTGAAAACTTATGAGGGATATTTTCATCATTTGCTTTGAAATCTAACAGATCTGGATGGAAAATCGTAACGGTGATATGTCTATACACTTCAGGTACCTGTCAAAGCAATAACAAGTATTTGGGTATCAATCTAAAATCCGAGCATAAATTAAGGTACTTAAGTATAATTAATCCTATATTTTAACGATGAAAGGTAGTTTCACGACAATATTCATGAAAAATATGAGAGTGACAAACTAAATGATTAATCTGAAGATTTAAAGAATAATTAATCGTTTGTAAAGACAAAATGTAATCTCCCTCAACTATTATAGTTGCTTTAATATGTCCAATCATTTGACCAACGAGACATTAAGATAAACCATATCTCGTTCAAGTTAAATAGGATTGTACTTACATTTAAGGGATATGTTTTTCATCTTCAATATATCGTAATAAATATAAAGGTTAATTATGTTTGACTATCTAATTTGACGATTTTTTTCATTTGATTATACTTGATATATTTTTTGCTTGCACGACTTTCCTAACTTTCAAAAAAATTCACCGTCACTTTTTTTCTATTAAATTTTGGACGGAAAAAGAACATGTGACGTTCGCATGTTTGATAAAATTTTAAAAGGTTAAAAATGCACCTTAACCCTAAAACTAAAACTCAACCCCCTAACCCTAAATCTAAGAAGATGTTTCACCGCACACTCTATTTCTCCCTCTTATCTCTATTCTGACTTTTGCTGGCACGAGCTCAAGCCCCTGCAAAGGCGGAGGATATGTGGTGGTGGTGCAAAATGTATTCAGGGTCATTTTGCTTTAACACTAATGGAAAATGCAACGATGAATTTTTTTTTGAAAGTTAGGTGAGCCGCGTAGCCAAAAAATATATCGAGTGTATTCAAGTAAAAAAACCGTCAAGTTATGGGTAGTCAGGCCTAATAAACTCTAAATAAAATCAAGTAAAAACCATGTAAAACTCATTTTTCATCACAAACTCAAATAATCATGTACTCATTCAATAGAAAACAACTTACTTTTTATTCATCGAAATAAACGATAAGATTTACAAAATAAAATAATAATAAAAACCACTTTCGTTTATTACAAAAGTCATAGTTATTTCAAAATTATGTTAATTTCTTCGTTCGAGAGAAAACTTCTCATTTTTTCAAAACAGATGGAGTCATAACTCGTTTCTCTGTCGGATTCTTCCAATTCCGATTTATATTTTTCTTGTGATACTGTCTCGTCTCATTCTGGCAGCAATATGTTGGAGGTTGGTGATATATTATCTCATGTGGAGGTTTTGACGTTATCCGATACATGTAGATAAAATCCCACAATTTCCAATTATTCTCTGATACCTACAGACATCCATCTAACGTCTTCCGATAATACATTCACTCGATGGTCCATCCGGTAACATCCGACACAAAGAATTACTTTTGTTATGCATATTGATTATCGGTAGTTCGACCAAGTATGGTCTCGTGATGTGTAGAAACAAAGAAAAATACAAATTGTTAGTAACAAAATAGTACTTATTTTTCGATAATAGAGAGATAGGTTTGATATTGCGACGCATAGAAGTAGAGAAATATACGTATAAGGATTATTTGTTATTCTTCATCCATCATAACATAGCACAATTTTTTACATTTACATAGAAAAAAACAACTAAAAAGTCGGTGCTTTTTTACAAAATAAATTTTCAAATGTGATAAATTGGAACAAACACGTTTTGATAATTACCCAAAATTGGCCACCGAATCAATCCTGGCAGTCGGTAGACGGACCACTACTAACCGAAACAAAAAAACAAAACAATTCGAGCACAAACAGACATAACCATGATATAAAAAATATCAAATATATTATTTCTTGTGTACAAAATATCAAATATATTTTTTAATATTGATTTAAGTGTATCAAGTTTTAATATCGATCTTAATAAATAAATAAATAAATAAATAATCAACCTTTATTCACGAGATATAAGTGTTTTCTGTCTTCAAATTAATTTGAGTCCATGCTTAATTATTCTATTTTTAAAATCACAAAATTAATCCTTACGATTGTATTTTCGTTTGGTGCTACATATTTATTGTGTATCTACAAATATATGATATAAAAAGGTTTATGTATAATGCCGGATACTTGTATCTAGAAAGTCTAGAGTTCTCTCAATTCTAGAGTCCCCGACCACTATTGCTCAGTTAGAGGGAGATGAGTCGTCGTTCTCTCTCCCCCTCCCATCCTCCTTTTTCTTCTGCAACAGATGTCGTCCAGCCACCGATTAACCAGTCGCCTCTCCAGCTCCTTCCCGCCACCCTCTCCTGTGCCAAATCTGTTAGTCTCGCCGCGGTCAATCCAGCTTCCCCTGCAACCGTCCGCCCTTAAGCTCTTGTCGGTGCCGTCTAGTTTAACAGTCCCGGACGTCGTGCTTCCCGCTCCCCGAGGATTGTTTGAATCGTGTTGGTGGAACAGTGTCTATTTTGATGTTTTTAGGTTATGATTGTGTTTTTAGTTAATAACGTGTCAGCTTCGTCTGGTTTTTGGTGCCAGCATTGTCTGGATTTAGGTGTCAGCTTCGGCTGGATTAGATGCGCATCTATTGCGCCTTATTAGGTCTTCGTTGTTAGGTCTAGTCTGGTTTAAAGCAGCGGGCTGCAGGAATTTTGTTTCCACTACGTCTAGATTTGTTTGTCTTGGTCATTTCAAAAGTGGTCATTTATATTTCTTCCTGATATATAATATATGCGGCAATCTAAAAAAAAAAAAAGAGTATAGGGCTCCTAAACTAATCCCATCATAGTAAAGATGGTAAAATTTCTTAAGTAACCATTTGTTTTGACATTTCTGCATAGGAAGCTTCCTTGATTGAACCGATATTACTTGTGTAATTAATATTGTTTACACCTAAAGACCATAGGTATCTGTTATTTGTGCCAAAAATATCCATACTATTATTTTGACCCATTCTTAATGTTGGGTACTAATTTATGTTCTTTCCCTGTCCTGTTAACTTCATACAATGATTTACGTGTGCGCAAGTCTTATTATTAGGTTTATGTTACGTGTCAGAATTTTCATTATGCTAAATGATTATGATTTATTGATCTTCTTTATTTCTATTTGAGGTAACATTTCTAATTCTTTTGCTATCCTGTAGATAAAATAATAATTATGCCCAATACAAAAATTTATAATAAATTACTTAATACAAGAAAAGCACAAAACCTTAGCATGGGTTCATGAATCCATTTTTGTTGAGACAGATTATGTCGAACTTTGAAAAAACCTGGTATTGGGTCACTAATCGCACTCATTACTTGTCTCCTAAATCATGATTTCATCTTTCATCTTTTTATTATTATTAAAATAGAAATTGTTGTTTGACTAATAATAATAATAATAAATCATATTTTTTATTTGATTAAGAGATTAAATAATTAATATTTTAGATTAGTAATTAAAATCCAGAAAACAATATAAAATTAGCCCCAATAAAAACAAGAAAGATCCAACTTTTGCAACAAAACTAATTTCGTAATTTGAAGGTAAGAAAGAATCATATAAAGAAAAAGACCCAGAAGAGGTTGCCGCAATTTTTGAAGTGTAAATTAATCACTATTAAGTTTCTGATTATCTGTCACTCTCAGCACCCTTTGGGAAGTTGGAGAAAAGAATAGTCATGAAAATAAATAATTTTGAGTAATAAATTGAAGAAACAGCAGAGAGGTTCCATTTTTGATGCTTCTCTTTTACTGCAATGTAATGTAATGTAAGGCAAAGGCATATCTGTTCTCCCATCACCTACCACTGACAAAACCATCCCTTCTTATTAACCCCACCATTTCCAATTCTCCAGAATTTCATGTGCCTCCTCTGGTTATTGCGCGATTGATTCCTCTCAGAACAGCAAGCTTGTCTGTGCTTTGAGGTGTGCTTGTGAGCCTTGCTTAGGGCATTGAAGAAGGGCATAGGGGGTGTCTCAGGAAAGCTCCATTTTCTGAGCTTGCATACAGATACCCAGATCACTCATTCTGGTCAATTCACTCAATCCAGAGAAGGGATCGTTCAAATTTCAGATTTTGATGATGGGGTCGATTTGGGTTTGTGGTCTTGTTTTTGTTCGCAAATGGGTTTTGGTTTTGTTCTGATATTGAGATCTGGATTCTGAGATTTGGTTCGTTCTGTGTTTGAGGAGTGTAGAGGACGGTTCAGTTTCTATTTTGCCGGTAAGGTATTTTCAATGCATCTATTCTTTGTTCTTTTTAGTTGTTTGCCTCAAAATGTATGCTCTTACCTTTTGTTTGGAGGCTGAGAAACTGAAGGAATTGGTAGGAAACGAAACCGTTGTTTGAGTCAAGAAATGTAAAAAGTCAGGACTCTTTATGGTGATTGATTTAATAGTGTGTGCTAATCAAAATAGTCAAATTTGACCAGAGTCATAGTGGTATTTTTTTCAGTTTTTTCTTCACACAAGGTTGAAAGTGTGAATCTTTACAGGTAGCATGATATAGTCAAATGATCTCTGGAATGTATTTGGTTGGATGTGTCCGTGTTGGGTACATTAACTTCTGTTTTCCATTGAAATTTGAATTCCTGTAACTTAATTTCTGATGTAATGGTTGGGTTGACAAGATGGATAGACATTGTTATTTGCTTCTCTGATTCTCTATCTAGCATCTACCCTGTAATTTATATGTCCTGGGGACTTTATCAATGGAATGCTGTTGATGGGTCTGAGTTTGATTCTTTGATTTTCTCTTTTATAGTTCCTGCCTAGTTCTGCCTTATTGTAGGACACCAAAGGTAATCATTTTGCTTAAGTTTTCAATCTCTGGATGTGGATTGTGTTCAGAACTTGATAGATACTGATACTATATCTAAAAGATTAGTTTCCTTCTTTGATGCATGGAATTAGAAGGCTAAATTTGTGTATAAATCCCTTAATTAACAGCATAATATTCACAGAATTCAAGTGTTTCACCTTCCATTTTGCAGGCAATTTTGCGGTAGCAAGAATGGCATCTAGTCTTGCAACAGGATTGTCCAAGAAAACATTCTTTTTCGATCTCAAGGTCTGGGAAATAATTGCTGTTTTTGTCGGGTTATTCATTGCCATTATTCTAGTGGTGCTTTCTCTATGCCTCACTTCAAGAAAGAAATCAAGAAGGCCCAATGACATGCTTCCCCTTAGCCAAATCCCGATAGATTCAAAAGAAATCAAAGAGATCAGAGTCGATCAAGCTTCTGCAAATAACTTTGGTGTCAGTCTCAATGATAAGTTCAATGACAGAGAGTCAGAGAAGGTCTTGAGCCACTCAAAAAATGGAGATAATAGCACCCAGTCGGGCTCATTTAATAATATAGAAAAAGAGTGTGTTGGTGTTGGATCTCAAGCTTCTTCTCATCCTATTACTGCCCCTTCTCCTCTATCTGGTCTGCCTGAGTTTTCCCATCTTGGTTGGGGTCACTGGTTCACATTAAGAGACTTGGAACTAGCCACAAACCGGTTTTCAAAGGAAAATATTATTGGTGAGGGTGGATATGGAATTGTTTATCAAGGTCATCTTATTAATGGCACGCCTGTGGCTGTTAAGAAGCTCCTCAACAACCTGTAAGCTCAATTTTTTAGCTATATTAAGGATTTGTTTCCATAAATACTTTCTTATAATCATGCATTGACCTCTAAACATTTTTCTTTGTAGAGGACAAGCGGAGAAGGAGTTTAGGGTTGAGGTTGAGGCTATTGGTCATGTGAGGCATAAAAACTTAGTTCGGCTTTTAGGGTACTGCATTGAAGGAACCCACAGGTACTATATCTGTGTCTCTGTTTTGGCCTTGGAGGACATGAACTATTGCCATTTAGTTAATCTCTTTTTGCAGAAGAGTGAAATGCTTTGAATAGCAAGCCCTAAAGTTTAGGGATAATCTCACTCAACTACCCTTAAGTACGCACCTTTCTCAATCAACTACCCCTAAGTTCAAAAAGCTTTTTTTAGTCTCAAATTACTCCTATTCCGTCAACTTTTGAGTGTGAAATGATGAAAATACCTTTAATTTTTATTTTAGGGTATTTTCGTCATTTTGTGCCCAAATTGACAGAATTTGGGTAAATGAGACCAAAAAAACTTAAGGGGGTTGTCAAAACTTTTTAAACTTAGGAGTAGTTAGTTGAGAATGGTGCATACTTAGGGGTAGCTATGTGAGATTGTCCCTAAAGTTTACTCACATAGTAGTCATGTCACTACTGAAAGTACAATAATACAAGTTCTTTTACTACATTGACTTCTTTACGCTTCCATCCCATTTACTGGCGTGACAGCCTGTTTGGTTATGATGAAATATTCCATTTTTTCTGTGAAATGACCGTATGCACATGCTATTGCAATTGAATATCTTTGCTGGATTGTCTTTGTTTATCTGAATATAGGAGAGATTTAATTGTGAACTGATTGTGATCAAGAAACTTGTTGATCTTTAGCATCTCACATGGTGTTAATTCCTTCAGGTTGTTGATATATGAGTATGTGAGCAATGGCAATTTAGAGCAATGGCTTCATGGAGCTATGAGACAACATGGATATCTTACTTGGGAGGCTCGGATGAAGGTTCTCCTTGGGACCTCTAAAGCCTTAGCTTATTTGCATGAAGCAATTGAACCAAAAGTGGTCCATCGAGACATTAAGTCCAGTAATATATTGATCGATGAAGACTTCGATGCTAAAATATCTGATTTTGGTCTAGCCAAATTGCTCGGTGCTGGAAAAAGTCACATCACAACAAGAGTCATGGGAACCTTCGGGTGAGCCATTTCTCAGTATATTATGTTTAGTTTTGCTTTTGGTTCTTGAAATGATTGTATAGTGAACCTATTAGCTTTCTTTCTGTGATGATTTCAGGTATGTAGCCCCAGAATATGCCAATTCTGGCCTTCTAAATGAGAAGAGCGATGTTTATAGTTTTGGGGTTGTGATTTTGGAAGCTATTACTGGAAGAGATCCAGTCAATTATGGTCGTCCTGCAGACGAGGTATGCACTAATCTCTCTCTCTCTCTCTCTCTCTCTAGGATTGTTTTGACGTGATCCTGTTCTTTCTTGCAGGTGAATCTGGTTGAATGGTTGAAACTGATGGTTGCAAACAGGTGCACAGAAGAGGTGGTGGACCCAAAAATTGAGACTAGACCATCAACAAGTGCCCTTAAACGAGCCCTCTTGACTGCTCTGCGGTGTGTTGACCCAGATGCTGAGAAACGACCCAAGATGAGTCAAGTCGCTCGTATGCTTGAATCAGAAGAATACCCAATACCCCGAGAGGTTTGATTCCTTACCCCTTCAAAAAAGTATCACATAACGCACAACTTGGTATGAAATTGTTTATAAAGAACTCAAACATGAAAGAAACATGCCATGTTTTGCATCATTATTTAGTTAATGATATTCAAACAGATCACAACTTGTCAACTTGTAACTTCCAGAAATCAATTGGACTGATATAAATGCAGCTCCATTGTCGTCAGCATCATGTAGGCCTTTAAATGATCTATATTCCTAATGGTATATATATATATATATTCAGGATCGAAGGCGCAGGAGGAGTCAAGCTGGAACCACGGAGGCCGAGTCTCAGAAGGAAAGCTATGACACAGATAAGAGTGATAATCCAGATACAAACTCCCATAGCAGGAGGAGCCAGTGAGGATAATCACGAGACAAGGCGTTATAGACATTTGCACATTCTTTCGACCCAAATTGAGTTTAAGGGCGGTAGAGACGAATGAGTGAGCATAGTTTTTATTTACTTCTTGGTGTAGATTAAGCGTTTGGGGTGTACAGGTTTCTGGGTTTTTTCTTCTTATTTTTCAAGTTCTAGGTATGTAATCTTTCAAGAAGTATCAATGATTCTGTGATTGGAATTTGAAGAATTCTATTTGAGTTCAGAGTTTTCAAGCTGAGGACACCAAATTGGGGACATTACTGTAACTTCACAATGAAGTATTCAAGCACCTTCCATTCTTGTTTATTATGGAAGCAAAGCTTCTTGATTCTTGTTTTTGATGAATGTCCCATCAGTTTTATTCACAAGGAACAATCTGTATTGCATGATCACGTGATGGAGAAGTGTTTTGTGACCAAAACTGGTACAAGTTGAGGTTGGGTATGAAATTGAAAAGGGATGCAAAAAGAGGAGTAGCATATGAACCCTACCTGTTTTGCATGTGACATCAAATGTTGATACAAAGTCAACATTTCATATTTACTCCTTTCCTTATGTATTTTAATTAGTAGAGTTAGGAGTTCAAATCTTAGCAAAGGTTGTTCCCATTTAGGTAGTTCATACTATGAAAATAAAATGGATGTCTCAATTTTTTTAAATATTTTTTAATTAGTCTTTAACTTTTAGCATTTTGTTCTAATGGAAGGTTAAACTTAAATTTATTACATTATAGTCTTACAATTATAGTTTTTTTTTTTCGAATTAAGTTTCCATGATAGAATCTTAGACTTAAATCAAACAATTTATTCAAAATTCATGACTAAATTTAAACCAAATCAAACTAATTTCTAGAGTTATATATATTTTTGCCCCATTCAGTTGTAGCTTTAGAAACATGACCCAATCAAGGTTTTCACCCAATCACACTGAGAGTCTGACTTGGATTTTTGTATGTGGTGTGTAGTCTACAATGTCTCTCCGTCCATTGCACACAAATTTAACCTCTCAAGTTGTTTTCCTTCTATAATCTTGATTTGAGTGATGAAATTTATCTTTAAGTAGAGAATAAATATGAGAATCTGATAGAATCACAGCTTGTCCTTCAAACAGTATATCAATAGCCTTCTTGGCTAGTTCAAAGTACCTTTCACAAGTGTATCTTGCCTTAAAAAAAGTTGAAGAATTTCACGCTTCAACCAATCAGTCTTCTGATAATGTATATTCAACTACTAAATAGTCTTATCGGTTCTCACTTTTTCACTTTTCTGTTATTCCAAAAAATTTAATAAGAGATGGTTTTTTGAATATATTTTTCATCTAAACTAACATAAAAAGTGTCCTATATGAGCTGGGAATAACTAAGCAATCATACATACATTTAGACTTAATTAGTTTTGTTAGCTTTATAGATGGACATGTCACTTTCGATAGACCCAATGTTGCTATAAGTAACCTTTCCATATATGTAGGATTGCAGTATAAATGTTAAAGGCAAAATGAGGAATTTTTGTGAGAAGGTGTTAGAGACAGAATGAGCTCTACATCTATTTGTAAGGAAACCAGCTTATAGTGGACAGGTAGGATTATCTCAAATAGATGAACAAAACCAACCATCTAAGAATTATATTTTAAAAAAAAAACAATATATTTATATGATTGACTAGAAATGTTATAGAATCGTATCTACGTCATTCTAAAGCATTTTATATGTTTCCAACAAACTTTTAAATATTTCTTATTTTTAGGACGAGAATAAATTACATCCGATTATATTTAATTATAACCTATTTTCATTTAATTATATCTAATTTTGAATTTACATGTTTAACTACTCCAACTTTTTTTTGTTTATAAAATCAATTACTTTACTATTTATTTTTACGAAATGACAAAATTACCCTCGAATTTAAACCCCAAAATCAAAACATAATCCTAACGCTCTCAACTTCAACCCCAACCCTAAGCCCCTAACATAAGCCCTAAAATTGAAAAGATATATTCATATTTTTCTTTCTAATTTTCAAAGTCATGCTACTATCGGGGAATATTAGAGCAAAAAATATAGATATTTGGGTCTTTTCAAATTTAATGTTCATGTTAGGATTAAGTTTCGATTTAGATTTAAATTTGAGGATAATTTTGTAATTTCATAAAAGTAAATAATAAGCTAACTGATTTTATTAAAAATAAAAAAAAATTCAAAATTGTACATTATTAAATTAAAACGGTCTATAATGAGATGTGGCCGGATGTATTTATCCCTAGAATCATCTTGAATAGGTTGTCATGCATGTTCCCCAAAAGCTTCATGTAGTTTTGCACAAATGAAAGAAGCAAGACAAGGAAACAGAGTGGGACAGAGCATATGATGCTGCATCATGTGCAACACCGTTTGCGGCTCGGGGAATCCATGTGATGTGATGGTTGCAGGGCAAAGTGCAAGGAGCAACTATCAAATGTCTTCTTCCAAAGTACCATTGGGCACACTCTGAAAGCATCAGATTCAACTTCGTCTATCTTCAAGTTGTGTTGCTCGCAGAATTCCAACCCGTTCTAATGGCAAGACATTCGGCAACATGGGCTTCAAAATTACCTCCCCCATAACAATTACGCCAATCCCTGCCCCCATTGAGTTTAAGCCTGCATCCACCTTCATTTT
>JAYMSW010004854.1:0-10591 GCA_036897725.1 Erodium texanum | reverse complement strand
TATATATTTTATTTAATATAATTAAAATAAACTTTAATTAGTATTTCTAGTGAAAATTAAACAAGTCGAGACTAATCTCTTAATATTTATTTAATCATATGCTTTTATCGATATAATTAAAGTAATTTTTATTTAATATCTATAATAAAAATTGAAAGAATTGAGTCTAGTCTCAAATTTCAGTCCTTTAATTCAAATCGAACTAGAGCTTGATCATATAAAGCTCTTCAAAATCTAAACCGATTTTTATTTTACTCGGCTGAAACTTACCAAAATTAGACTCGATTTTACCTCGTTTATACGTGAAGCCATTTTCAACTCCTCCGAAATTTATCAGTGTTACTTCTGGAAGAAGAAATAAGAGAGAGATCTCTAGTCAACGAGACAGCTTCTTTAGCAGAAAGTTACTGAGAGTGAGAGCTAAAGCTTCTTCTTTTTTTCCCATTGAAAATGGGGGAACAAAAAGGCACCCTCAGATCTTCAAAAAAGCTTTTAAATTTCTAGAGAGAGAGAGAGCAATAGAGGAGAGAAGAGCTTGAATCTGCATGTGGGTAGGTCTGTGATTGGAAAGATAGAGAGAGAGGAGACCATCTGCTGCAGCTATTCCAATGCGATCGAAGATGATTTTGTTATATAAAATCACAGCCACTGCTCACAACCCAACAAGAAGGTTCCATGTTCTCTCCATTATAAGATTCCCCTATTTTGATCCTAACCCAGTTCCCCATTTCCCGGATCTTTTGCTGCCGCTCCATTTTCTCCCACATTTTCTCGAGAAAGTTCCGTCCTTTTTTGGTTTCTCGAGAAAGTTTTGTGCTGGTTTGACTTTGTTCGTGAGGAAATGGAGGGGGTGGTGCAGGAAGGGAGGTCTCTGGCCGAGACTCCTACCTACTCCGTTGCTTCGGTGGTCACTGTCATGGTCTTCGTCTGCCTTATCGTGCAGCGCTCCATTTACAGATTTGGGAAGGTAAGAGCTTTGAGCAGGAAAGGAGAGAATGTGGGGGTGGTTCTCTCAATTCTCGTTACTAAAACAAGATCATTTGCTTGAACTTATTATCTGTTTGGTTGCTGAGAAAATAAGAACTGGTTGGGACCCACATGTGATTTTCCCGGAAAGTTTGAAGTTTTTGTATTGGACTTGATTTGTTGCTGAGAAAGTTTTGAAGGGTAGGAGAAAAGGTTTAATTGTTAGTTTAGGAGGCATGTGTTTGATTTACTGAAACTGTATCTGATGCTTAGTATCCATGTTTTGCTAGGATTTATGGAAGTGTGAAATGAAGTAAGATTGGAATTATATGTTTGTCGATGGGGACTTCAAATTGGGCCTTTAAATTCTCAATGCTGAATCAGTCTTGAAATCTAAATTCCAATGGCAAACTTGGTATTGATTGAATCTTGAAAACTCGATTCCAATAGCAAATTTGGGTTTAATTGAATCAGAATAAAAGAACGGGAAGCTTTCTGTTTTGTCCATTATTTTTTGTTGAATATATATGTTTCTGCTTGTTGTACAGTGGCTGAAGAAGACTAGGAGAAAGGCTCTATCCGCTTCTTTGGAAAA
This sequence comes from Erodium texanum, assembly GCA_036897725.1. Lineage (NCBI taxonomy): Eukaryota > Viridiplantae > Streptophyta > Magnoliopsida > Geraniales > Geraniaceae > Erodium > Erodium texanum. The sequence goes on along the minus strand of JAYMSW010004854.1, from coordinate 9,030 downwards.
GATGAAGGAAGGTAAGCCAATTATCATGTTTGTTGATTTAAGAAAATGCGGTGCACGGTATGAACTGACTCATTTTTGTAACATTTTTCTCATATCGGGTTTTGAGATTGACTAGTCTTAATTTAATTTTATTTTTTCTCCTGGTAGAGCTGATGCTTCTTGGTCTTATATCATTGTTACTGGCCCAATGCGCAAGATGGATATCTGAGATTTGCGTGAACTCGTCTCTTTTTACCAGTAGGTTCTATCTTTGCTCTGAGAGAGATTATGGTATCACTGAGAATAGTCTGTTTGAAAGGGCTTTCTCGTTCAGTAACGAGTCTGATATTCCTCCAAGAGGAATAAATTCCGTTCCATCTCATCAATGTGGTGAGGTAAATCACTATTTATATTCTTTGTGGGATTTCAAAAACTTGAGGAATACATAAAAGGAAAAAGTTACCTTTTTTACTTTAAACTTGTCTATTATCCAAATTGAACGTTAAGCTGTTATAGAAAGCAGTTTAAGTCTAACACACTCATGATGTTTGATTACAGGGTCGTGAACCTTTTGTCTCACACGAGGGTCTTGAGCAGCTTCACCGGTTTTTGTTTGTTCTTGGCATAACTCATGTTCTATATAGTTGTGTGGCGGTTGGTCTAGCTATGAGCAAGGTGCAGTTTTCATATCTTTGATACAAACTGCAGATTTTTGTTTGGAGCTTGTTGATTTTTCCTTGTTTACTTCACATTGGAGACGGCCATTCTATGATTGATATGTACTTGATAATGCTAGCCCATCATTATAAACAGTTTTGTTTATGATAATGACAACGGGAATTGTTATACAAATACAGAGGGAAAAAATATCATCTCCAAAACTAATACAAATGTTAAAATTCAGAGGTTTACGAGTTTCTGATTACATATCTCTGCAGATTTACAGCTGGAGAAAATGGGAAAATCAGGCCACCATAGCAAGCATAATTGGCGAAGGTAATTTGCAATTTAGTAGTGGTGTTTATGGTTAATAATACCTTATCCATAATGTATTTATTTATTTTTTTAATAAAGAAACTTGTTTGCAATGGCACGTGAATTCTACAAGCGAATTTTCTGTTTTGATTTCTTACTTATCAATGTCAATAGCGTTTCTAACATTGGTTATGCTTTATAGCAAAGACACACAAGGTGATGAGGCGACAGATTACCTTTGTGTTCCATCACACCTCTCATCCATGGAGCCGGAGTCGGGTTCTGATTTGGATGGTGAGCTTCCATATTTTCTTTTATTCCATTTTTAAATTTTGGTTAATCATTTATTGGTTAAGTTAATTTTATGATTTGATGCTGCAGCTTTGCTTTCTAAGACAATTTAGGGGTTCCATACGAAAATCAGATTACTTGGCATTGCGTTTGGGCTTCATCAATGTGAGTATCCAACTTTTTTTTTCCTTAACAAATTTCGCTCCCTTGTCCACAAATTGGGTTTCTTATTTTTGTTTTATACTGTTTTGAGAATGATTTAATTATTTGCAGAAGCACAAACTCCCACTTTCTTACAATTTTCACAACTATATGGTTCGAAGCATGGAGGCTGAATTTCAGGGTATTTTGGGCATAAGGTAAGCGATCATCGTACCTTTTATTGTGATGACAAATCAAATCAAGTCGTGTCATCGTGTTCATCTTAGTTATTTTCTGTTTCGCAGCTGGCCGCTCTGGGGTTATGCCATAGTGTGCATCTTCATAAATATTCATGGTATCTTTTTCTCCAAATAAAAAACAAATTCGTTTAATATATAATCATTTCTATATCCATTTGCTGAAACTCCTGAGTTCTTGAATTGTTTCAGGTTTGAATATTTACTTTTGGCTTTCTTTCATCCCTGCCATTGTAAGCTTGTGCCTGTTCTTGAGTTCGTTATATCAAGATCAAAATAATTTCCTTATTTAATCTTCCTCTTTTTTTTCATGTGTAAAGCTTATCATGTTGGTGGGGACGAAACTTCAACACGTCGTCTCCTCATTAGCCCTTGAGGTTCTGGAACAAACCGGTCGAGCTCAAGTAAAACCCCGTGATGATCTGTTCTGGTTTGGAAAACCAGAAATCTTATTGCGGCTAATACAATTCATCATATTTCAGAACGCGTTTGAAATGGCAACATTTATATGGTCCTTGGTAAGCTTACCACTCTCACTATCACATATAAACTTCAACATTTATTCGATTCTCATTCTCGCATTTCATTTTCTGTGTATTTAGTGGGGAATCAAGGAGAGATCGTGTTTCATGAAGAACCATATGATGATAGTCATTCGATTGACTTCTGGGTACGCTTTCTCCTCACGAACTCAGGATCACGAGCTATAATCTTTCATAATATCAATTCATAACTGGTTCTGGTCTCGAGATCATTAGATAATCTTTACAATGCAGGGTTCTCGTTCAGATCTGGTGTAGCTATAGCACGGTGCCAATCAACGTGATCATCACACAGGTCTGTCGATCATGTTCATACTTTCCTAAACATGGTTCAAAGAGTTTCTGATAATTCTCAGCCTTGATGATTTGCAGATGGGATCACGGTGCAAGAAAACCCTGGTAGCTGAGAGCGTTCGAGACTCACTCCATAGCTGGTGCAAGCGAGTGAGGGACAAATCGAAGCGCGAGTCTCTGCACTCCCACACTGCGAGGTCTGTATGTTCACTTGACACGACCATGACAATCGATGAAGGGGACGAGATCACAGTGGCCTCGGGCACTCTGTCCCGGAGCTCATCGTTAGGGTCATTGAACCAAGTCACTGTGACCTCGCTGGATCAGCCCGTTGGTGGGGCTCGTGACAAGTCTGATCCTCCTCCGAAAGATGAGTACTCATCACGCGTGGAGCATTATTTATCGGACTCCGTGAGTATGATCGCGCCTGAGGCTCTGAACAATGCTGTGGAGGATCACTCGGTTGTTGAAGACAATGTTGGGGGTGGAGAGGAAAAGAAAGATGTGTCTCTCTTTGATTTGTTTAAGACAACATGAACTATGTAGAGTTTTATAACCTCTTTTGGACAAGATTTTATACGATTCAAATCCAGAAATCCAACCAAGAACAAATATATAACTGTAGCGAATTGATTGAATGATGGTGATTAATAAGCAGTGAGCGCTCCGGCCACCAGATATGAGCCTTCAGCTGCCCGAGCGGTGGCTGGGGGCATTTTGGTAAACACCAGACTTTATATATCACCCCCCCAAACAAAAATCATAACTCCAAATAGGATCATAACAAGATTCAATCATATTCAATATGCTTCCCCTGATATGTTTCTTCTCCAAAGTGCAATAGACAAGATGGGGAGAAACTAAACATCCTTATAGTTATACACGAGTCACCCGCTTCTAAATCAAAAGTATGTTTCCACATTGTAAAAGAAAGAAGAAGAAGAAGAAAATAAAAACCTGCATTCTAAGTTTAAGGTTCTCACTTACAGCTGGGGAACAAAAATATAAGATGTCAGCTCAGTCCAAAATGCGCGCATCCCTTTGGACCCAAAACCATGCGATTTACTAAAATTCATCTTGCTGGATTCCTGATACATACATGATGACCCAATGCTCCCTCCTCTCAAAAAAGTTTATTATATCAGTAACCAAAACGCTCGAGGAAGCATAGTTAGTTGAATATTTCTTCATGTGGCCTCCTAATCGCACTTGATGTTCCTGTAGATCCTCCTCACAAACAAATTCGAGCCCAGATAACCAACAGCTCCTGCACATTCAATCAGAGAAGTCAAGCAAATACAGATTAAGAAATGAGTTCTTTAATTTAGCGATCTTAGCTCAACCAATCCCTTCACAGTTTTACAGAATTTAGTTGCATTCTACTCAAGAACATATGCTTGCAATCCAACAAAATGCCAGGCAGATAAAAAAAATGTAATGAAAAGTAACCCCTCCCCTATATAGCATCCATAACATAGTAAGAAATGTTTGAATTTTATGGGAACTTGGAAGCTTACCGCAGAGAATTCCCAAACCGAGACAAAACATCATTGTATAGCCGAAGTAGAAACTGGTTTGGAAGAAGCCGGACATCTTAGTCTTCACGTAGTAGTAATATATCGAATATAAGTACACATAGACTGCTGTTGAGGCAGCTGAGAAGAATGATGTCCACTGCCAGTGATAGTTCTCTGCATTCAGCAAGAAATATGTCCCCACAATTGTGACACAAACAGTAACAATCACAAGAATCAGAAACACCAGCAGCATGAAGCCATAGACGTAGTAAACCTGACACAACATTCAAAATTAATGTTTCATCACATTGTTCTGTAAAAGAAATAGTAAAAAGAAAATAAAAGCTCCATAATTCTCTATTCACCTTGTAATTCCAGAAGGAAGTGAAGACAAAGTACATTTCAATAAATATGCTGCCAAATGGTAAAAGTCCTCCCATCATTGAGACTACAGATGGTGTGAGGTACCACTTCTTCTCAGGGATTGGACGAGGAATGGTCTTCACACGGCATGGATTGTTTGGTGCACCACTGCAATTCCTTCCAACAACTGTACCCAGAAGGGCCAGAGGGAAAGAGATAAAGGCCCAGATGACAAACACCACAACCATGGTGCCAAAAGGAATAGCTGCTAAAGATCCATAGAAGATGGCAATAGTGTTCAAGGCAAATCCAATTCCAAAGCACAGAAATGGAAATAGAGATGCTGTAAGGATCATTGATTTTATCCAGCTTTTACCTGTCAATATAAATCAATTTGTGGTTAAGAAAAAACATATATCTCATTAAGCAGCCAAATCAACACCCAAGCAAATACAGCAAAACAAGAATTCAGTGATGAAGTGAAGCCAAGTAAAGGATGTAATCGTACCCCCATGTCGTGAGTACATCCCACCACTTACATAACCCGAAATGAATGATGTAAGAGCATAGCATACAATGAAAGTTGTGACAATTGATCCTCGCCTAACAAACAGAAGGATAATTTGAGGTTAAGAAAAAAAATATAGTAAAAGAGATATGGTTACGCAGAACATGCAAAAAAAAAACAGCCTTTGATCTAAAAATATTTAAATAACAATCCCAAGTACTCCACAACGTAAAATAAACATACCCAACATATAACATTCCAACAATGGCCAGTAAGATGACAAGTAGCACAAGCAACGCTAACTGAGCACCTGTACCCACAACAGCTGAAAGAATAACTAAATTGCGAGGAGTACGGAACACATCCCCGTGAACAAGTTTCCAGCCTGACTCTTCACTCACATCTCGTTCCTGTATGTGTTCAAATATTGACAAATTTCAGATAATCACAAGCAGAAAACAAATGTTTTTTTCTAGACAAAAATGAAGGTTAGCCAGAAAATATCAACAGATAAAAGCAAAAGCAAAAAGAGAGAGAGAGAATCACCAGAGTCTCTAAATCATCATCCTCCCTGGCATATTTAGCATAGTCATTTCTGAGAGTTCGCATAAGTATCATTGACACCAGACCAGTGAGGAATATAACCATCATGAATGAGTTAAAAATGGAGAACCAATGGATCTGCACATCATAAAGGACAGTTCCAACTTAAAATGGGAGCATCAAAGGGATTCATATCATTTACTAACATAACTATATAGGAGGGCCGTATCCATACAATAGAAAAGAAAGAATGCTAGTAATATTGAAACTGACCTGGTGCTCAAAGAAAGGATAGTCCAAATAGACATCAAAGCGACGTGCAAAGGTGACATTAGTTGGCAACCATTTGACTGAATAAGTCATATCCAAAGTTTTTCCCACCTCCAATGGCTTTGGATTATCTTGAGTGAGGTTAACATGGATAATCTGTAATGAAAAAAAATTAAATATATATAAACAGTCCAAAAATGCATCCCAAGTCTTATAGCTTCTAACTAAAAGCATGAGGGGATCAAAAACACAAACCCTATCTTTGTTGTACTTGACAATGATATTCTTATGCGTGTAGAGAACATGTTTGTTGTTATCACTGTTTTTATCAGGATGCAACTCGCCAACAAAGCCTATGAATATAAAACCAACGAATCTTTAAGACGATATCCTTCGGAACTAGTGGTAAAACATAATAGTAGTATACAACAAATCAGATACAATCGAACACATACCCCATAAAGGCAGATCATCTGGACTTGTCATATCCAGCACCCAGAGACCAAGGAAAATAAATAACATCAGAAGGTGACCACGGAAGTATACAATTACAGTTTGCATTTTAATATCAATGTGTCAAGTAATACAGCAAAGAACCTACCCATGAAGAATTCAAACCAGTAACTGTTCTCAATGGCATCCTTAAACTGCTTGACCTTTGCTGCATCAAGCTCAATCTGACAAATGGAAGTCTTCTCCACATTTTCTGAGGAAATACAGGAAACCTTAATTGATGTGACTGCATTTAGCAACCCTGCTCTATTAGCAAAATTAAGAACACAATCTTTACATACTCTGGAACTTGATGTCAATCTCACTGTCTATAAGCTCGTTGCCACCCAGGACCTCACCAAGGCCACCCCATTTGTGAGCAGGATTTGTAGTTGCATGACAAAATGGAAGGCTGTAATAATTGTATGTTTCTTGTGGATTATTGTAAGGGCCAACTTTGTTTACCCAAAGGGTCACTTTGTCCTCTGTTTGGTACTGTGAGATAATACAAAAGGGATGTCAGAACTGTATGAGTATCCATAGGAAACAAAATATCAAACCCAACTTTAAAAAAGCTCATCAGAAAGGAAAATAATCAGGACCAGTTATGCATACAAATGATATGTGTAAAGGGGGCATTTTAGGATGTAACTCAACATAACTTGCTTATTCTACTAAAACTACCCTTTTCACATATGGAAAAATTCAACATTCCAGGTCAACTGCTAACCCTGGAAAACACACTTTTTTACTACATATATATATAGACAAGCATTATGCTGGAGTTATGAGTTTACTACTACTTCGATACAATTTTCCAAGAGAAAAACAAAACATGTGAGAACAGTGATATTGACAAGTTTTTGTAGGATGCTAGATTGCTAGTAGACATTAAATGAGGTGAATAGATAAATATATAAGCACAAAATTATTGCTCTCCCTGTGAGAAGTTAATATGCAATCAAAAGCCAACCTAGAAAGAATCAAACTGAACCTGCAATGGCAGATTTAACAAGTCCTAACTTTTAGCAAGAACCACACTTCCAGCATACCATACATCTAAAGGATACTCTTGAAAAAGATCACCAAAACATGAACTTTGTTTATACCCCCATTACATATGCTTTCTAGTGTTCCCTCCTGATCAACATTTGCTCAAGCCAGCACCAGACAACAATGTGGAAAAGGTCATAAAATCTGGTTAAATTCACCCACGAACTCCACCATTCAACTTTAGAAGGCCAAAGAGTTCAGCTGCTGCATGCAGTTCCTAACTCCTTGTACCCCAATTTGTCAACACGAATTGCATATCAAACCAAGAGTTAGGTTTACATTGTACACTCCATAAGACAATGATGAGCCCACTCGACTTCTATATCATCTGGCACTACGGTTCGCTCCAAAACCAGAAACACAAAATGCCCAATAGAGATCTAAACCCTAGAGACCAACCCATGTTGGCGATACCCTACATACTTGCGCGTAACCATAAGATCAAAACAACCTAAGCACCAAAGAAAGGCGACAATCCCAGCTAGATGAGCAAGAACCCGAAATAGAAACGTCCAATTCCAAGGTATTCCGCTATCCGAAAACCCCATATCTGACTGCGATTGCAAGATGAACGTACATGCAAAATTTGACAGGAAAGGGAAAGAAACTGGAACGTTGCAATAGCAAAGTTATCAATTACCTTGTGATCAGATTCAGATGCGAAGGCCGGTGAGAGGATGGCGAGGATGACGATGAGAGGGAGCGACCGGACGGCGGAGGACATGGAGTCGACGGCGGCGGATCTGGACGGTCCCGAATTGCTCAGTGATTTTTTTATATATGGAGAAATAGAAAAATAGCTCTCCTTCTAGATCTGCAACTCGTTTACTCGTGTTTCCTTGAAATTAAGTCTCCTCTATTATCTAAAAAAAAAAAGTCTCCTCTATTTTTCTACTGTAATATTATTTTATTGTTTGCCAAAAAGAAACTGAAATGATTTAGAGTCAAATTATAATAAATAATTTAAACTAATACGGTATTTTTTATCAATTAATTCTAATTTAATTCATAAGAGCATCATCAGACGTGATATTATGATCACTTCGATGTCTTTGTCTAGTGGGCATCGGACGTCTGTTGGTTATCAGACACTCGATACCGATGTCATGCTAGTATCCGATACGAACGTCCGATCAGAACAATTAGGTGGCGTCACATAACACAAAACAATAAAAAAAATAGTTGTTGCCCCCAACAGTTGTGGCATTAATTTTTTTGTTTACATTACAAATCAGATTTCTAAATAATAATGCTCCTATAAATACCCCTCTACTTCATACTTATTCTCACATCTCTCACAACTCCAACTGTCTCTCACTTTTTAAATCTCTCTCAATACCAATTGACACACTCAGAATCTACCTTTAAAATAGGTGAATTCCGACGGAGCATATAACACGGTAGTGAACCGGTCAAAGTAATACAAGGCTTTGTTAAAATAAAGACCCTAGTGTATCGAATCCACGAGAGCAGTAAGGAATTGTTAATCAGTTTAAGTGCAGTAAGGCTATTTCAAGGTTTTGAAAATGATTAGTTTGAACTGTGTAAATTTTAGAGATACGAATGGTAACAGTGCACAGAGGAAGCAGTAATCACTAAGCAACACAAGAGTGTGGTAAATCTTATTTTAACAATAACCAAGGTTACGGGTTTAGGAAACACATTCATGACAATAATTCTTCAGCATTGGCAGACTATTGATTAATATCTAGGTGGAACAGTTTACTCTCAAACTAGTTCTAACACCCTCCTGGGCGTATTAGTCCCTCAAAGTGATTATCCACCCTACCATCTGCGGTTGAGTT
>JAYMSW010004853.1:0-10591 GCA_036897725.1 Erodium texanum | reverse complement strand
ATGTCTAAAATAGTGAAATTACAAACCAACAAAATGTCATCAAAGATCACCTAATTGACGAGGGAACTGGAAACCCGTCTTATCAAAGAGGTACTTCAAGACAGCCTCGGTGCGTCGCCCTAGCTGTATCCAATGCGACGCAGCCCTCATAACTACGTCGCCTAGGAGAGTTCCTGATGTAGTGATTTTCTCGACCTCGCCATGTCAATTTATTTGTAGGACCTCTTGCGCACAAAAATTTAAGATAACTCGTTTAAATTATTAGAGCCTACATCATAGCATTTAATATTGCTTATTTTCATTTCGTTTCGATTTGTTAATTTGATTTTCCATCTCACTTCCAAATCGAGATATGAGTCGATCTAAATAAATGAGCAGAGCCTGATTTGGCTTAAATTGTCCGGTTCTTTTCCATCGAATTAGTTTTAACACAATATCGCTATAATTTGTTAACATATTCAATTGCTATTACCAGCTCGATGTGAACCAAATTCGTTCAACAAGAAAATATCGCAAAATGTGATTAAATTTGACACGTTTAGTTCTCGTTGAATAAGTGACAATGATTAGGGTTTCAATGATAAAGCTTAATGATGGATGGTTTTAACGAAATGCAGAAATATGCCATAAGAGTCGACATCGGTAGGCCTAAAGTCCCTTTCGGATAAGACAAGTACCACATGGCTGCACCTTTCTTGTCCTTTAAATTTTTCACATAAGCACTAAACTTGTTCTTAATCTATCTTTTGATTGTTTGAGCTCAAGATGGTCTCATAATTAGTTCATGGGATTGGGTCCTAATAGTAAATATTACTATAGATGATTCTGATTCCTTTGTTTTGTAGGAGTTAACAAGTTTGTGAAGTTGACAATATCTTGATAAATTAGTTAGTTTATGTTATTTTATGGTAAATTGGTTTTAAACTTCCATGGGTTAGTTTTGACTGTGGATAATCATTATTATGGACGACTCTTAAAAAAATATATTATGAACGATAAAACAAAGTAATTATTCTATTTGAAGATGACATACTAGTTAGAAACGAACCAGACCAACAAAATTTTTAACTCAACCACTACCTCCGATTTTCAATAGACTAGTTGAACCATATATTTTATAATATTTCTTTTATATTTAAGATTTCAACTTTCAGTTTTTATTACGTTCGGACCTCTAACACTCTAACCACTCGATAGAAAATACGAGTCTAATAAAACTTGAAACCCGGACCATATACACATATGCAAAAGAATGAATAATGTTTTTCTGAAAGAGTAATATCGTATTTGAATCTTAAGCGTTGGATCAAAGATCTGAGTATTTGTATATGTTAGTGTACAAAAGATTGATGTTCAACACTGAGAGCACAAAAGACAATACCAAATCTGTATTGATTCACTTATTTTCACTTCATATTGAAAATTGCAACTGATGATAAACAAATAGCAAATAGTTTGAGCTCATATGGAAGGGTCACTGCATGTCCCAAAAAAAAAAAAAACAAAGCCTAATCTTTATCAAAATCTAAGAGTTTTGCTACCTTGTCCGGGTCAAGGTTTCGGAAATCCAAGGTGGAGAAAGACCTTCTGTACTGGGATTGGCCAGTGCCTTTGTTGTGGGTGACAATGTCTTGTATGGAGGCTTGCAAGAGAGTGAAGTTCTTGATGTTCTTCATGGCATTGGGATGAGCCTCAGTGTGCGGGAACTGGTTCTTATGCTGAGAATGGCGGATCGGAGAAAGCGACGAAGGCAAACTTTGATCGTGATGACGACGATGCATTGCTGGTTTGAACCCAGAGGAAGTGCTGCTGCTTGCACTGTGGCATGTCTCTATGCTGATCATGCTTGCTTCTGTGTTCTTCTCCTGCAAAAGACAAGAAGGAACATCAAAATGGTTCTCACCAAAACGCAATTACGCCTTGATTGTATACCATAATCAGAAAAAGGGCAGTCCAGTGCACAGATTCGATCCAATTGTTCTAACAATTTGTAGTCACATCAAGGATAACCTTGATAGACAGCTAAAGTAAATTTTAAATTATTGATTATTCCAACCCATAAGCTAAGCCAGATAACACAAAGAGGTCTTAAACGGGTCAGAAGCTCAATGCCTAATCAAACTCTGATAACATGTTAAACTTGCTCTAACCAAAAAGTTTAAGCTCAGTGAACCCACTTTTTTTTCAATCCGGTTGAACTCCTAGAATAGACAGTTGACTTGGAAATGCTATGTTTTCTGACCAAAAAAGAGGTGATTGTTTTATCACTTCTTTAGTATGAACAAAACCTTAGCTTCTCCAAAGAATCTTATCAGAAAACCGTAGAACTTCCTAAATGTGCACCAAGCTTGTAACAGATGTACAAAAGCAGAAATATCAAGTAAAGTTTTGAAGTTTCAATGTTACCTCTTTGAAATATTCAAGTTCTTCTTTCATTTCCTCAGTTTCTATAGTATGATCCATCATATCTTCTTTTACCTGTTCAGCAGTTGGTTCCTTTTTCCCATGATCTTGGCGGTGTTTTCGGGACTGTCTCCTTCTTGAGTTCCTGTGCCTGTAGATGAAAAGGGAGAATCAAGTGTGCCAATTACAGGATTGTGCTACGACTGACATACAAGTCCTATTAGAGTAACTTACTTTTTACGTTCATGGATTTCATGTAACTGCTCATCTTCCTCTTTGTACATCACTGGCAGGTCTGAGATTTGGCATGGCAATGGACTTGAAGTGAAGAACTGTAAAAGAGAACAGCTTAGAACGTGCAAGTAATATGTGAGACAATTTCATTATGGCATGATTAGTTCAAGATCCATATAAGTTGTTCCCAATGGCCACGAAATAGCTATTATCATAGCAAAGAAAGAGCTCGGTGCTCACTTCACTTTGGAGAGCAGAAGCAGCGGTGTCACGATATATTGGCTCCAATGCAAGAAGAGTGGTGAGGAGGCCAAATGAAGAGGAAGGGAAGTCCCTGAATGCTTCTTGAAAACTTGGTTTATAGTGATTTGGTGGTCGGAAACTTGTCTGTAGCTTCATTCTTTTCCAGTAATCCTCTAAGGGAGAACCACACAGCTTGAAGATCTTATGAAGCTGCTCAACCTGTACACAAATTCGTTAACACAAGTGCTGAAGATACAAGAATCGCCTTAGATTTCAAATGATAACGGTTTAATCAAGAATCAACTTGTGGTCCAGTTTTGTAAATTTTAAGGTTTTTGTTTTGCTATCATGTATGTATGTGTCTGCAGGCTAGAATGCTAAACTTGGAAGCTGGTTTTGAGTTTTACTCCTACCCCTAACTTAATTTCTGGGTATTTGTTTGTTTTGATCAATGATACTAAGTGAAAAAACAACAAAATCTAACCATAAACACAAGTCTAAATATCCTTAAAAAGACTACCATGAACTTTGTACCTCTGTCCTCCCAGGCATGATTGGTCTTCCAACAAACATCTCTCCCAACAAGCACCCAGCACTCCAAAGATCAATACCAACTCCATAGTCTGTTGAACCCAGTAACAGCTCTGGAGCTCTGTACCAAAGTGTCACAACTCTGCTCGTCAGGGGACGTTTCTGCTTGTTTGGGTAGAAGAAATTAGCAAGCCCGAAATCAGCAATCTTCAACATCCCTTTTCTGTCTATCAGCAAGTTCGAGGCCTTGATGTCTCGGTGTAGAATTCCTCTCTCGTGACAGTGCTGAAGACCCAATAGGAGCTGCTGCATATAGCTCTTGACCTGTACAAAGAAAACACCATCATGTAACTTGGTTTCTTGTGCTGCTGATAAGAGTACAGAGCATGTACTGATTAGCATTGAAACAAATCTGAAATAACCTGAGGTTCAGTAAGCCTTTCGCCTGGACGGGAGATGATTCTGGTGAGATCTGACTGCATGAATTCGAAAACCAAGTAGAGACTATATTGCATCCTTGATGTAGCAAGTCCCTCAAGCCTGATGACATTGGGATGGTCAAGTTTTTGCAGTATCATTATCTCTCTAGCCATGAACTTGATGCTCTCAGGCTCTGATGTGTCGAACCTGACCTTCTTCAGGGCAACAATCTTCATGCTGTCCCTATCCCTAGCCTTGTACACATTACTATAAGTTCCCTGACCAATCTGCACAAACAGAGAACCCGAAAGACATTTAACTAAAGGCTATGATTTGATAGTCAAAGACTAAAAGATATCAGATTGGGAACACTCAACACACCTTTGCAAGCTTCTCATATGAATCAGCACTCTTGGGAACCAAACCAGCAAGAACTTCTCCAGGGATGTTATCAACAAGCCATTTAGGCCATCCATCAATAAGCTCATCTGCAGCAATTTTTCTCAGCATGTTCCTCTTGGAACCACTTCTATTCTTCTCTCTCCCCCCTTCACCCCCATCATCCTTGCTCTCAGCTTCCTCTCTGACTTCCTTCTCAGGCAGTTTCTGGCCAATGGGTCTCCCTCCATCTCCATCACCAGCTCCCTTAACATACCCATTATCAAGTTTCAGCTTCTCAAGACCTCTAGGCGGAGAGTACATGGAAGGTTTGGCTTGAACACACCCCATTTTGTTTTCACCAAAGACCAACTCTGCGGAAAATTGTCAATTGTAGTATGAGAATCAGTGTTTCGGTAAAAACAAGGTGCATTACATATTGTGTTGATGAAAAAAAGTAGGCGTTAGGAACTTGAGTTGGGGTTTTCTTGAGGAACAAGAAATGCTAAAACGGGTGATTAGTACCTGCTGCCGTCCCTTGGCCGGCATGGTTTGGAGCCATGCTAAAAGTCTCTCCTTTTCTCCTCCACTTTCTCCGCCATTGAGATTGAGGATTGTAGAAAGCTGTTTAATTTCTCAATTATCAACAAATTTGGACTGTGTTAGCAATGAAAATCTCGTAGTTTTCGAAGATTTACCTGATTTTCATGTCCTGACAGTTTTTTTCGTTCGTCTGCACCATCCCTTCTGGAGAAGAATATTCCCTGTGACAATGTAAAAGATTCAAACACATGACAGCTTTTTCAAGAAGTATAAAACTATTGAGTATATAACATTTACACAATCTTCAATCATCCATACATCTTTAAAACGACAGATTGATGCAAGCAACAAAGCTGTAGAGCAAGTGACTATGCAAGCCAACCTGTAGTTATTTTATTACATAATATCAACAAAATGGTCCTCACATTCTTCATATTCACATCACCAAAAGTTCATGAGCAAAGATTACTCTTGAAAATTATAACTATAATTTAACTTTTCCAGCATAGGTTCCGAATCCACCCAACACTAGCACTATCAACCAGAAAATACAAAAATAAAATTGCTGCACAGTAGCATTCAATCCTGAAGAGTTCATGGTGAGCAACTTCAGCTTATTGCTTTTTCGAGTTCGTCATGTTGTCTTCAAGGAGGAACCAAAGCATTTCCGAAACACAATCAAGCTGCTACCTCGCAAAACCACTTAGGCTGATACAGTCTCCTCCTTTGGTAATTTTTCCTGAAGACATGCCAAGATCAAAAGGTCCCAGAGAATCGTTCTGTCCAGCCACACGTACATCAAAATAACAAACAAAGATTAGATATATATGAGGTTTTGTTGGTTACTTGTATGAATATTTGGGAAAAGTTCAATAAGAAATTGAATTACCCATTTAATCCCTGTCAGCCCAAGACTGCTTTCATCATTATATCCTCGTGAGCAAAGCAGTAGTTCTGTTTCGGATCCTTGACAAGCTTGGTCTTGTGGAAGCTCGGATTGGATGTTAACCTGTGAAAAAACAATTCATATGGTAATGAATTCAGGCATGCATAGGGTACACCATTTGAGAGTTGGAAAAAGAATGGACTAACTAAAAGTTCAGCAGACCTCGATGGGTTTAGGAAATTTGAATGGCTTAGAACCACTGTCCTGACTGCAGACTCCAGAAAAAGCACTTCCACGCAAAGCCATAATACCGTTGGTTGAGTAAGAAGATTTCTGGGAAGGAAATGCATGGCATGTGTCTTCAGCATCCAGAATAGATGACCGTAAGTCCTGAGGCAGCCTTGGAGCTTGAGATTGATTGAGATGTGCAGCAATAAAAGCATCGAAAGAATCAGAGATTAATTGAGATGGCTGGAAGCCTGCATTGCCTTCACTTGATTTTGGATCACAGTTATTTATCCTGCCATGCATGGATGCTTCGGATAGCAAGCCTCCAATGCTTATATTAGTTAGACTGTCACCCCAAAATGCTGATTGTTGCCCAAGATTGCTATCCAACTTCACTTCATCGTCCTTGTTATAAGAAAATGAACACTTCTCAGAAAGGTATTACATTAAAGAATAGAACGTGTCTACAATCCAAAGTACAAGCATTTATGGCTACTTTACAATGCTATACGTCTAGGCTGACCTTATCAAGAATTTCAGAAAATGAGATTGTGCAAAAAATCTTCCTAATCTGTTAGATCTTAGGATGACGTGATTTTTTGGTGTGACAGTTAAATGTAAAACCATCTAGACTCCAGACAAATTATGTGCATCAACCATAAGCGTTTATAAGTACTTTTAACACTCATATCCAGAAACTTCCAGAATTTTGTTTTGATTGATAAAATAGCAAAAAGGGAAGAAGTTAGCATACCACAGCATCAACTGGCTCTTCAGATTGTGTCTTCTCAGCAATACCTGCATTTGTCTCTTCAATTGTATTGATGGGTTTGAAGTCTTCACTTATTACCTCAACTGGTTTTTTGCTGTCATGTGTACCATCTAGTTTAGAACTTAACCTTTCCTCAAAGCCTTCTGGACGCAAGGAAGACTCAGAACAAGTTGACGATGGAGGCACGGCAGTGGTTGTATTGTCAGAATCAGAGAACCAACCATACCTTTAAGACAAAAAGAAAAATCAAAACCTTATTTTAGGCCACTAGATAACTGGAGAAAGTCAGGTGTTAGATTTGAACCTTAAGCGAAACACAGCAGGACTTCCAATAGCCGCATAGACATCTCCAGCACTGATATCACTGTCATTCAATGTCCATCCTCTGGAACTTGTGAAATTTTCTAGTATTTTGCATGGGAAAATAATGAGCTTCCCATGAGCAACGCTTGAGCAACCCCACTTACTATTTAGGTGCTTAAGCACAGAAGATATTTTTTTCTGAGCTCTTAGAGTGAGTTCCAAGTACGGATTATGTCCATCCTGTAAAAACACAGACTAGTATTAACTTTCTAGATGATAAACAACAAAATAATCTATTCATTTTTGTTGCCTCTTTCATGATTATTACCTTTTCAAGCCCAATACGAGTGTTGTCATCTATTGGGAAAAGCTGCAACTTAATCTTTGCTGAAAGGCTACGAAGTGTTTGCCCAGGATAAAGCTCTAGTACTGGCAGTTCTTTTCTTGTATGTGGAGAATGTGTGTCTTTGACTAAAAGCTGCTGAGGGAAGGCCTCAGCTATGCTAGACGGTAAAGAATGTTCAACTTTATCAGCCAAAGAATGCTGGACTTCCCCTAATAGAGAGAATAAATAAATAAAAGTTAAGAAAGATGTCCATTTATCCCTATCTGAGCCAGTCCAAAAAATGAAGCACAACTAAGGGTACAAATGATATACATATCCAAAATTTCAACCAAGAAAGATTTTGCAAGTAGTTCTTCAACATAAATCAAGCATTTGGCATAATGAGAATACACATTGCTTTAAAGATCATCTCAAGGCAAAAGCAATGTTGTACAGAACTAAGGTGAGATGGCGTACTCTTCGGTTGCTGGCAGTTCCGACTAGTTTTCTTGGTTGCAGAGCCATCTTTACTCAGCCTGTGCTCACTGGGGGCTCCGACAGCCTTCCTCTTTGGCAGTCTAGCACTTTTCATGAGAGTCAAAATATTCTGCAACTTGAAAAGACAGAATCACTTATGTGTTATTCAATAACGTGCACCAAGTGGCCCGATTTCAATTTGACATGGAATTTTTTTCCAAGGTTTAGTCACAATGTAAATAGAGTACAAAAATCACATAGAAAATATCCCAAACCACGGTACATGATATTTGCAAACAATTCAACATTTAATAAGTTTTGAAACTTTAAAAAAATGAAGGGGAAAACATGAAATTGACTGTATATTCTATCCAGTTCTTTTTATCTATTTCATCTATCAATGTTAAGTGTTTATGATGATATAATGTTAAAAATTGAAGAGATGAAGAAGGCTTCAATCCAGTATCTTAGTACAATACATATATTTCCTAAACAGGAAGCCAGAACATGAATTATGGTGTACAATGCCAAAACACAACCATTAAGGTCCCTCTTTCTTGCACAGCCTCAATAACCCTTACCAGAAATCTCAGAATTTTACATTTCCAATCACACGAGACACAACATAACCTAATCAACTAATGAGAACTCTTCCACGGTCTTAATACACATTAAATATGGCAGTGGTGGCATTAAATACCTATCTTACACATACCAACAGAAGAATCCATAAACCCAAAAGGCCAACTGATGTCTAAGTAAACTTTAATTCATGCAATTATTTCTGCACATGGACCTGAAATACTTTCCTTTTTTCCAACAACAGATGAACTTTTTTTAGCATGCAGTGATCTCTAACAATTCAACAAGTCATTTGTTAAACCAAGTTGGGTCAGCTATGTGAATCATTTAGCAAAAAACTCTTGGGTACCATCTCTATCTAATCTCCTATTCTACTTCATATTATCTATCTGGTAATTTCTTGCTCTTACCATGTTAATTTCGGTCCCCCATGTTCTTTGAAGTTTCTAAAACAAATCTCTCATCTTTCTCAAAGAGTCACTAAAATTCATAATTCCTACATTTCCCAAGTGCCCATGAACCATCTTCAGTGATTTTCTCTCTTGCTACCTTCAATCGAAACTAATGCAACCCTAGCTTGGTCTACAACCCTCTTCCTTTTTCAGGCTAGGAACTGACCATGTTACTATATAGCACCATTGGAGGTAGTTATCCCCAACTTAAAACAAAAATCCATCAACATATAGCCACCTGATATGCCCCCAAAACCCTAAAAATTGCACCAATTCGACTATAAAGCAAGGGCACTCAAAGATAAGCAGATACTCCAACATTCAAGACACACCCAGTTTCTCTCTGTGCACTGTCAACCATTCTAGTTCAAGTAACTAGAAGACCCATCAACATGTTTTCACCTAATTTTTAACAAATCCCTATAAACCGAACCAATTTGACTGCAGCAGCGAGAACACTCGAAGATCTATGAAAATCCTGAATTGAGAGACGCACCCCGAGTTTCCTCTGTGCATAGAGACATCCCAAGTTTTTGAATACACAACACAATAGAAATTCTGGAGCTAGGGTTTCGAAACTGAAGCATTAGAGAACAAAAATCCGCCGACAATCCATGAAATTCAAAACAAAATCCCAAATTGATTCCATCATTCCCGAACGTACGGAGGAAGAATTGATAAAGAATTGAGGTTTACGAGTAAAAATGGAAGTTGAGAGAAGATCGCTTACCAAAAACTGAGCAATCGAAAGGACCCAATTTTCGGCGAAGGAGAAGAGACCGATTTTGCGAAATCTGGAAAATTGTTGGCGGACTGAAATTTATAAGGGCGGGTTGGGTGAGTCAATTCTCAATTTGAATTGCCGCCATTATTTTGGAGGTTAAATTACTTTTGTCTCCCAATGGTTCCACTATATTACAATTGATGCCATCCTATCCATAGGGGCAACAATTATCGATCAAAATCATACATAAAAAAGAAAAATGGGAAAAATTAAGTATGATATAACCCACTTTTACAACACCTCTCTAACTCGAGTCCCGTGCACATGTTATTCAAAAACAAAAAAAGTAAAGTCCGGCGTACATGTTTGTTTTAAGGTTCATCCCTATTACATTATTGTTATTAGAAGGGAAAAATTCATAAACATATTATGAGATATGACCTATTTTTATAGAAAAATTTAAAATTATCAATTTGTTCATGTGAGTACGGTGATTTTTTTTTAAGGTTCATCTGTTATAACTCTGTTAATTTTAGTATGAAATGTCCAAAACACCCTTATAGAGATTTTTTTAAAAACCAATACATACAAAGCAATTTAAAATTAAAGGAAATAGAAACAATATGTATTTTGTAAACAAAATTTAGTTATAAAATTTTAAATATTGAAAAGTATTTTATGAAAAAAAAAATTTCATTTTTTAACAGGAAATTTTATTGTTTTATAATTTTATATGTATTTTTACAAAAAAAATGACATTTAATAAAAACAAAAAAGAAATGGAAACGGATGACGTCATACGTGACGCATCATCATCTTCCTCTCCCCCGTCTTCTCCGATGCGTACTTCCGGCGAACCGGCCAGATTCCTCAGCGAACAATTTCTTTTAGCTTGAACCGCCGAGAACTCGAGCACGTCCGACACGATTGCAAATCGATAACTCGAGCACGAAATTGAGCACGCTGTTGATTTGCAGATCTGTCGGATTTCGGCAAACCCTAACCCTCAGATCTGGTCCGATTTGTCTACCAGAGACGAACCACAGACGCACCCAATGTGGCTTTGTGGAGACTAGAGACCAACTCGGCT
>JAYMSW010004852.1:0-10593 GCA_036897725.1 Erodium texanum | reverse complement strand
TCTGACGTAGGTGTGAACGCACAAATGTGTTGTTTTTTTGGTGGGTGACGTGACATTATATGAGTTGTTGGATGTTAGATGTGTGTGGCTCAAACTAATTCTCTAATTGGTAGGATAAGAGTGGTTCTTGTACTCACCTTTCAGATCTTTTGTCTTTTTGCTTTTCATACATCCATGGTCTACATCTCTCCTACCTACTCTTCACTCCTTGATTGTGATTGCCCCACAAGGTCTACCCTATCACCTTTCAATTTCCCCCGAGCTTTTCAAGTTTTACTTGCCCTGCGGTTGATCCGCCGTTGCAACCACTTGGAATGCCCCTTTGTCGTAAGCGCAGACGATCACATTCTCTCTCCCTTTCTCACAAAAACGCACACAAGCTTGCATACCAAACCATTGTGCCATTCGTTTACCTTCCATACATTTCGATCCATTGCAGCCTTTCGCTAACCACTCATACATAACTAGATTAGGGCAGTGACAGCCTTAGTCTAGAGGTAGCCTTGAATCACCCTACACCTGTCTCCATGTGGGATCTACCGATATCTTACCGTAAAATCTATATTGCTTGTACGACCACGTAAGGTTCTATATGAGACCTTAACGCTGATCTCTGGACACTCTCGAATTCGCAACCACCTAGGTGTCCGGGGTTGGGGTGTTGGTCCCGTATAGTCGATACATGAGGAGGAAACTACTTATACTAGGTAACGCTACCCCCTAAAAATGCAGGCCAATTGCGCAAAATCTCATCATCCAAAGACATGGAACGTGGTGCTTTCTTATATAGAGGGGGACCATCAATACAAAGATCAAAACTAATGACAGTATATTATATAAACTAGATTTACATATTTTGAATAGTATAAAACTATTTTGGAACATGTTCATTTTCTGACTCCGCAAAAGAGTAAACAAAAAGAAGCAAACAAGGCAAAAAGGGTACATGGGCAGCTATAAAATACTCCTAGAGGCTTTTCCACCTTGCCCCTGAATTCACAAGTTTGACATAGGCATTTTTGAAATCTTGAAAGAAAATATCCTGACTTTCTGCATACGTCGTGATCCATCTGCATAAAAAAATGAATTGTCTTAGTTAAGCGCATATCTATATCTACTACAAACACCAAAAAACATAAATACATCGATCCAAAATAAAAACTAGCAGAGAAATAATATAATTTTCCATGAACTGGGGGATATTAACTGCATGCAATTGTATGACATTTCATTGTGATGTTAAAATAGATTGGAGCAATTAGAAATCCTAACATGGATCATATAGCATTCATATAATCAGCATCTATTACACGTTGAAGGCACATTAACTGATAGATTTTCACTCAAAAATTGAGTACCATTCACAGTAAAATCTAGAATTCATAGCAAAATAACAGCAAATTTGAATTTTTGATGATATGTATAGAGCAGAGCAAAGCATGATAAAATTTAGGAGCATTTCTAGAACTTGGGAATTGCAAAATAATTCAAAGATTCTCAATGTACTGCAATATTAACGAAACAGGCTAATTCTTAAGATTTTTTTAACGTGAACTGCATTAAAAAAGAAAAACTCAAACTAGAGCTACTAAAGATTTTAATTACTTATGTGCAATTTTCGTTGTTTCAGTTTTCTTTTCATGAACTATTCCAAAATGCAAATGTAGCAAACAACCCCCTCGCGTGAAGGCAGATCATATAATGAGTTTTGCACATGCATCAATCTGGCATCACCGGAACTTTGACATATGGACACTTGGGCATCACTGGAGCAGAACTTGGACAAATGTGCACTTGCGCATCAGTGAATCGGAGACAAGTTGGAAGCACACTGGGGCATACTAACACTACATGCTTGGGTAGCAAATCTCATCATCAAAATTGATATGTACTCCAGGGCAGATTCAAGAACCAGAACAAAAACAATACCAAAACTATGAAGTCATGAAACCAGGGATCGTGAAATTGGTTGGAGTCGCCAGAGTTGGGCAGAAGTGCCTGACCACGATGGGTCAACTGTAGCGGATGCTAGAAATAGAAATTAGCAAACAAGTTGCCCTGCTCACTCGACAAAACCAAGAACTGACAAGTGGGCAGAACCTCAAATTTTCGAAAGCATAACCAAGGATCTATTGAGAAGCCGAGACTTTGATACCATGTAAAATTGAATGTTTTGATCTTGTTATTGTTGTAGAGATGTTATATTTATAGAGGAAATTGAACACTAATAGAGCATAAACTCTACTAGATTACATCAAATAATTTAAACTAAATCTTATCGCTATCTCTAATAGTCAGCAATAATATGGATTTCACAAATGCATGGAGAATTGTCTAATACACTCACCGTCCTAAAATGAATTTATTATTTGACTTCTAGCAAGTTCATGATTAACAGAGTTTTGATTGACTTCCCCTATATCCTTATATCCTACATATTACCTAATCTCTTGCGTGCTAATCAACTACTAGGAAAGATATTATTGATATTTCATGCATAATCAGCTTCTTAAGAAGGAAAGTAGATACTACTCATTTCATAAAATCCGAATTGGGGAGGTAGTGCACTCTTGTGGGGTGGAGGGAGTACTCCTTGTTAGATTTCTTATAAGTTCTGGCAATTTCCTATGCCTAGTTAGTTTTCTATCTTAGTTAATTTTCTAATTTGCGTAGGTTACTACTCTATATAGAAGGATAACTCTTGTAAGTTTAATACTTCAAGCTAGTATATTTTTCACCTCAACATGGTATCAGAGCCCTAAGGCTTCTTCTCCTATTCTTTTTTTCGTCGGAACAGTAACTCCGACGACCTAAGCAGCCGGCCAACTCGGTTATCTGCTTCCAGAGATCTCCTCTCCGGCATCTGAACAGACCCATATGAGCAGAGCAACCAGCTCCACCCAGACTCAAACTTGCGCCGCCCTGGTGCACGGCATGCGTCACCACGCACCTCCGCAGAAGCACAGACTCCCGCCGCTGTATTTCCCGCTTTGCTCTGTTCAGGCATCTTCTGGTCTCACGCCTAAAACCGCCACAAGCATCCGAACGATATCGTCGACTCGTTGGGAAGCTTAATTATCTTACTATTACTTGACCAGACATTTCATTTACTGTAAAAGTGGTGAGCCAATTTCTTCAATCCATATGTGATACTCATTAGGACGCAATAATGCACATCTTAAGGTATCCAGATGCTGAGCGAGCAAGAACTCCCTTTGACAGACATTCTACTTTAGTCTACTGTGTCATGATGGGTGGTAACTTGATCTCTGGGAAGTGTAAAAAGCAGACGGTTGTTGCTAGATCTAGCGTATAAGCTAAATATCAAGTCACGGCCTTGGCAACATGTGAACTCATATGGATGAAACAATTACTTCAAGAACTCAAACTTATGCAAGTGACTCCAATGAAATTAATATGTGACAATCAAGCGGCATTACATATTGCATCTAATCCTGTGTTTCACGAAAGAACCAAGCATATATAAATCGATTGTCACTTTATTAGGGAGAAAATTATGTCAGGTTGCATCATAACCAATTTCGTCAATTCTAGTGACCAACTGGTAGATATCTTCACAAAGTCTCTACCAGAACCCCGCATAAACTGTTTGCAACAAGCTAGACGCATATGATTTATATGCTCCCGCTTGAGTAGGAGCGTTTGATTTCCTATAAGTTTAGGCAAGTTCCTATACCTAGTTGGTTTCCTATCTTAGTTAATTTGCTAATTTGTGTAGGTTGCTACCCTATATAAAGTGATAACTCTTATAAGTTTAATAAATTAAGCTAGTATATTTTTCGCCTCAACACTCCTCACCAACTATGCTCGTTTAAATTTGGCTGTCCATGACAATTTTGCAAAATGATAAACTAGTATAAAACAACCAGATTTTCGATTTTAAAAAACCAAATAAACAGTACAATTCTATGAAAATGACAAACCTTAAGCATTCATCATCCTCAATGAGTGCACGATCTGAAGGAAGCCCAATCATTTTTGACATCCCAGCTGCATGCCAGTAATTGTCCCAGTAGATTATCAAAAAGAGAAACGCATTACTAAGTTTTACTAGACTATTAACGATGTCAGAGAAGTCTTCTCCCTGCCTATCGTCAACCAAGGGCCAACTTCGAACATTCTCTCATTTGTATTAGAGAACTCATATATTTTATTTAGATCATTGCTCAAAGAAAAAAACTGTTTTAAAGCTCGATCTAACCCAAAAGCTCAAGCTGATGGGTAGAGGCCTCAATATGCCTATCAAGTGATCAACTTAGATCATTTACAACGAATTGAGTTCCATGCTATGTGTTAAAACTCAACCCAACCCAAAAGCTTAAATTGTTGGGTGGAGGCATCAATATGCTTACCAAGTTGTCAACTGATCCTCATTCTTTCGGTGTGGGACAACTTCAACACTCTCCCTTACGTGCAAGTCTCACACATGTTGCACACTGTGGCATGCACACTAGAGCAGAATCACATGCCCAAATCATCTATGATGTCATGTTAATGTCCGATCCAACCCAAAAGTTCAAGTAATGGGTGGAGGCCTCAATATGCCTATCAAGTGGTTGACTAATCAACATTCTCCCAATCTGTCACCCCAACACTATGTAGCGTACCTGATGACATCCATGGCTTGTCCAAGAGAATTTTGAAGTACGAGTTGTCAAAAACAGTTGGACTTCCAAAGCCTTTGCTGCCAAGTGTATGGGCTCCAGACAAAGCAACAAGTTCTTGTGTTCTGTATGGAAAAGAGACATGATCAATGCTCTTATCAAATAATGAAAGCTAATCGCGGTAAAATATGTGGATATTGGCATAATTCCTCGAACCAATTTTTGTTATTTTGGTTTCTTAGTTGTAAGATTCATGAATATCAAGCCAGATTTGAAAGAACTGAATGTACACCATACCGCCGTTCAACACATTTTATGATTACCCATTGCCTAATTAAAAATAAAATGGAGATTTTGCAGTTTTAAAACCAAAATATTTTGAAGACTATTGGTCGAAATAAAAATAAAATATTGTGTCTCTCCTCTTTGTAGCAATCAAGCCAGCATATGCTATCAAGTAGGAGTTAACTATGCCGGGCTTGGTGACGTGAGCTTGTGATCAAGAGAGACATTAAGTTGGTTGTATGTGTGCTTGGATGGTCGGATGCAAGGGTTTGTGACTCTCCCCTCTGGGATTGCTCTAAGCTTGCTCTCAACAAGTCCTCAGGGTCTGTAGTACACCCCCACCCTCTATGGGTGGGTGAGCTAACATCTATATGATTTCACGACCTTTGTGCAAGCTGTCCCAATATCCCTACACAAACAACCAATTTTTTTTAAAGTAGGAGTTAACTTAGTCTCAACTACAGTTTTTTCCTTGTATGCACTACATTTGTAGCTTTCTAATTCGTACCATGAGCAATAAGAGGATTATCTGACTGGAAAAGTTAACACAGAATAACTAGAATTAACTACTCCTTGCACCCCAAATATGTGTCCACATATTTGCAAAAACAAAGGATTAGTAGAGTTAGTGCTTGACTTTCCAATACATGCACACCGTCCATGATCTACACCACTAAGTTGTTGTAACTTACTCATTAGTCATTGGAGGGGTACCATTTGTAGTTTATGCATAAGTAGCTTTCCAAAAGAGAAAGTAGATGCTTGCATAATTTGGGATGGACAGAGTCAACGAGCAACTCAAGTTAAGATCAAACTGTGCCTAGGAATTGTGACCTATTTCACATATTTTGCATGTAAAAACTAAATACAAAAGCAATGGGGTGGTGGTGATGAGTAAACTCACGACAAGCCTTTCCTCCGAAAGCAGTGTTTCAAACTGGAAGCATCCAGAGACTCTAGAGGAAGTCTGCCTTCAGGATCAGGCATCCTACAAGGAAAAAGTAAATATTAGTCATCTTGCAATTCCTGAGGATCTGTTCGACCACATCACAATTTGGTTGAAAGTTGAACTCAAATAATGCAGCAGGAACAAGGATTGGAAGTTTATAATTCAGAATTTATAGCAAATTGACAAATTCTCATTATTTCATCGAAAATACAAACATGAGGACTGCTTGCACCAACCACCCTATACACTCAGCGTATTGATAACATGAGAAACTTAGAGGTAAGAGGCTAGACTCTTACATCGAATCAATTCTGCCTAAGCGAACGGGAATGGTTGGACCTCCACATAAGGAAACTGCTTCAGCTCCAGCTACAGCAATCATGTCTGCCCAGGAAACTGACAGATTATCATGCACATATTAGCTTCCAGTGGCATTGACAGCTTCCGACAGTAAATTTCATGTAAAAAAACCTGGTTGTTGTGCGTCCACTTCACTCTTTGCTTTTTGTACAGTCTAAATAACAATGCACCCATAGAGGAGTTAGGTTGCAGGCGTTGATCATTCTGGATATTTGAGGATAAAATTTCAACTCTTGGACTTACTAACGAAGCGGGTTTTAGAAGCATAACTACAACCATGGAAATGTAGACTTGAGCTGACAAATGTTTGTAATGAGAAAGAAAAATGTATGGTTTACCTTCAAAGACTTATTCAGGCCAGCATTTTCAGGTCTATCAAGTTCATAGACAATAGAGCCATTCATACCTCCTGTAGCATGAATAACAAAGTACAGTGAAGATAATAGGAACATGAAAAAAGATTGAAAGTGTACAAAAATGAACTGCAATAACAGAACAATCTAAGGAACTGACTAGATACTGCATCCATTGTTTAGAGCATGTGCACCGGCAGCGTCCGTTGGTGGCGTCCTTTGCGGCATCAGAGGCCGACACCGGCATCTGATGCTGTGCGGAGGCAGCGTCGTTGCCGCGTCAGTTCTCCCTGCAGCCAATCCGAGGCTGCCACATGACAAAGAATTCGAAAAAAAATGACCGTTGCACATGCAACAGTCATGTTCTAATTTTTTTTAAAAAAAACAAACTTTTGTTCTCTCTCTCTCACACATTAAGTGACATTATTATGAGAGACTTTATTTATCAAAAAATTAATTTTCAATTGCTACATTTATAACCAAAATTGTTGTGTATACGTAATTAATTTCTTGAAAAAAGAATTTAGCTAATGACAAATTACAATTCTAGCTCAAATTTATTCTGCTAAAAGAAAAAAAAAACATATGGAACAAAATTATAAATGAAAAAGAAACCGTTGGACAGTTACAAAATAATATAGCCATTTTTTTGTAGTTATTATGTATTTTTTTTAATATAATGATTTTTTTGAAAATTTTGCATTTATATTTATTTAATTTTTTATCACTTCTCGCAAAAAAAAAAAAATCACTTCTAAATTTTAAATTTTGAATTTAAAAAAATTCAAATTTCTATAAAAAAACGAATTAACAGAATTAACCGTCATGAAACACACCCCCATCAGAGGCCACTAACGGAAGCCACCTGCAAAGTTTAAAAAGGCGAAAATGCGCCTCGAAGCGTTTTGCTACCAAGGCTGAGGCATAAGCCTCGAGGCAGTCCGAGGCGTAAGCCTCAGTATGTTGTACTAATAAATTCATATAAATAATAAAATGTAATATAACCTAGTTCAATAACACATAATTTCATGGAAAAGTCACAAAAATCATCAAATTTAGAATCATAAGTCACAAAATCATAACATTCAAGATTGTTCAAGTATTAAATATAATCAAAAGTTCATAACTAGTTTTAATAGACTTGGATATAAGTCTTAAACATCCTCACACAACGAGACATGGCCGGTGACGGCGAGTAACAGACGGTAAGGGCAAGAATGGGATGCAGGACGCGATGCTGGATGCGAAAATGCGATGTCGGGACGAAATTAGGGGTCTTTTCTGTTTTTAATTATTTGATTTTTTGGGGCTAGACTTCATTTTTTAGTAAAAGCCCAAAACATGATCAGAAGCCCAAAAATGACATGATTCTGGTAAGGCGTGTGCCTCACCACTGAGGCGCTAAGGCGTGCGCCTTGGATGCCTCGGAACAACATGAGGCGTAAGCCTCATTTTACCCACCTGAGGCGTTGCCTCACATCCCAATCCATTACGCCACGCCTCAAGCGTTTTTTTGAAACCATGGCCACCTGTACACATGCTCTTAGTAACATATATTGGAATTGAAGAAAGCTTCATCCGATCACTTAGATTACCCCTTATAATCTTATGCTTCCACTTACCTATAAATGATAGAAAAACTAACACGATTTTCCATGACTATGATCATATATAAGGAAAAATATAATATCTGAGAATAAGGGAAGTTTGGCATCTAAGGTGGAAATGAACTAAAACATTTTAGACTGAAGCCTATGAATAACTCTACAGCCAACTTGAGCAGTTAACACTTTGTTTGTCATGAAACCAATATGCATCATCTTTCTTCTTTTCTCTCTTCCTCACATCATAAAAGTAAAGAAGTCAAAATAAATAGCACCTTATAGATAGCCAATTCAACCGCTAACATCCAGTAAATTAATTGCAGGTTGAATTATAAAGAGACGTTACATATGTTATAATTTCTGATAAGATTACCATTTGAAATTATGGTTTACTACCTTGTCAATTGTCATCCATCCCCTTCAGTAATCATGTCCTGCCTCTGTTGTAGTTATTCATTCGTTCATTAAAAGCATAATACAGAAGTTGAGGTAATGAAGAATGTCTTCATCCAAATTTTCAATGTATATTAACTATCCCTTCAAAACTGTGTTTGGGTATTCAAGTTCAGAATGACACTTTGTGATGAGTAACTGAAATGCAAAAGAGCATCAAACTGGTATCAATAATGTTTCACACCTGATCCATGGATTAAGATCTTAAGCATGGGGTGATTCAACACTTCCATTACAGGACACAAGGAATGCTGGAATTACATGACTATTTCATATAGATTGTTTTAGTATGTCTGGTGTTTGAGCTGAATATCCTTTCACTGAGCATATAAGCTAATAGAGCAGCCACAGTATTTTTATTTGTGTTTCCTACACTACACATAAAATCTCTAGGTCTGACCACCTTAGAAGGACTTTGTTGAGATTGGACGCATTTGGGATTTGAGCTGTACAAAAGACAAATTCGAAAAAACTATTCTACTCAGAAGGTACGAGACAATTGAAATGTTTGAATCTTAAGCATTCAAAAAGTATTTGGCACTTTACCAAGATTGTTCCCAGCAAATAAATACCTGACTTGTCCTCCATTTCATATGTTCCTGCATCATGAAAGACAAGGCGTAGTACTCCAGCAGCCTTTGCCTTGGACAAGACCTTCCTTAACTCTTCCTTAATGACCAAAGATTCATCTGATCTGCAATGTCAAGAAAAGCAGATTATAATTTTGAAGTTATTGAACACATGATCTGACCTACCTACAGTGAGAATACTGAATAGGCAGAAGTATTTAGCATTTGATTACTGTACAGATAGTAGTAACATTGTACATACTGATTTAACTTGATGACTCAGTTAGGCATAAGCAGTTTCAGTTAACCTATACAAATAGAAATATGATTACATCATAAGGACCAATGACGATCCTATTCTTTCTTCTCAATGGGAGATTTTTCTCCTTTTTCATTATATATTTCTGAATATGGAGCAACAAAAGGAAATATAGATATTTCACTGAGAATGGTGTTTTGCACTTAATTTAGGAGCTTGGATGTAAATAATAGATCCAACCAACTTTACATCATGGAAATCAAATGGTACACATAACAATACAAATTAAAGCAGCATTTCAACAATCGGGAATGATAAAGCATAGATTAAAGCTAATTAGTGCCAAAACTTACTTTGATGCCCGAGCATCTGTGATTTCTCGGGGAGGGAAAAGAAACGACATAGTGGAGATGAGAACAGTTCTCCTTCCATAAGAAGGATTAAAGTGATTGCCATCTGCTTCAAACATACAACAGTATAAAATTCATCTGACAAACTTTAACCTCTTCAAATAATCAACTAAGCAAAATATCAAATCCCGGAGCAGGAGCAACATTCAACAGTATAAAATTCAGTTCCTTTCCTCTCTTTTTTTTCTCAGCAGGCAAACAGAACAAAAATAGACGAACAAATAACACAATAGAAAAGCGACTACCGCAGTCTTCATGGGCGATGGTGCGAGAAGAAGCTCGGGGAGTTTTCGCACCAAATCTGGCCGAAGATATATTTGGCGGTTGTGGAATGGCGGGAAATTCGAAATTGGGAAAGAAAGATATGCAGAAGCATCGCAGTGAGGTGTTGTTGGAGGTTGTTGGAGTCATCTTTAGCGGATGGCTGGAAACCAGACGTTCTAGCACTATATATGCATTTATCTGTTAATATACCAGGGAAGAGAAGTCTGGTGGTTGTTATGGATGAATTAATTTTGTGAAAATATTGAGGAGAAATTTCACTTAACAATACTTATTTATTAGCGATATTCAGATAATTATATTTATTTTTTTCTTTTATCTGACTACACTTAACTTTCTTTTTATTTTCACCGTTAGTTCAAACTGTTAAATTATAGATGAAAAAAATAGGTAAGTGTAGTTATCTGAATTTCGCTAATAGGTAAGTGTAGTTAAGTGAAATTT
>JAYMSW010004851.1:0-10595 GCA_036897725.1 Erodium texanum | reverse complement strand
TTTTTTGTGGCAACGTTTGTAACCGTATCTTTGATAATAGTTTGAGTCATACATTATTAACGATACTGGAATACTTATCTTCAAAAAAAAAGAAATAAACATGGTATAGAAAAATTAAGACATACAAAATTGAACATTTACACATAAGATCATTTAAGATTAATTAGTAAACCCACTCATGTATTATTTCAAAAAAAAAAAAAAACCCACTCGTGTATTTATTATTAGTTAAATAAGACCACTATCCTTGTAATTATTCTTGACATCACATTTATTTTAAATATCCATAGTAAGTCACACTTGTTACAAAAGTTCACGTATTTAGGAACCACTATTGCATGCAACACGTTGCATGTAGCAACTTCGGTGTGCAATATTCTCGAATCGAATTAAATTAATGCATTATTATGCATTTTGTCTTGCCATTTGCTTGATTTGGAAAGAAAACAATTAAACGTGATTAGTATAAAATTAAGGTTAATAATCTATTTGACTTTATGAGTGATGACATGTATGTAAAGGTGAAAAAAAGAAATGGAAATATGTTAACTTGGTGTTGTCTGATTGTCTCTCATCCGCGGCCCCTACACTCTCCATTATTACAAAGCTCTAGCTTTTCCCAGATTCTTGTTTTCATTTCATATTGTAAGAGCTCAACACTTCATAAATTCATATTCTTCAATTTGTTTAAAATAGGTGAATAACATTTGTTTCATGCCTGAAACATAAAGTCACGTGCATGCATGCATAATTTTAATGAGATTTTTTAAAAGAAAAATGCCACGCATACTATATGTCAATTATAAATATTGAACGTATAGAATAATATATTCTGGATTTAATGAGTATATTTAATAACTTTACAGTTAGCGATAAAGAATATATCACTTAACAATCAGACTAAAGCAGACGATATAACAAATACATATATAAGTAATCCAAAACAGACGAACCGCTATAAATATTAAATAACAATAAATTATTATCCTATCATAATTCTAACAGTAAAGGATAAAATAAAATGATAATTTGTAAACAAATTGTTTGAAAATAAGTTTTGAATTATTGGGCCATGGGTGGGTAAGTAGTTACTTGTTAGTAGGAACAAGCCCATTGATCGAGCCCATGTATTAAATGAAGAGAAGAAAAAAATACTTATGAACTGTCAATAAGTATGTTTTTGACATTTTACCATAAATAAAATGCACGTGGGTCCCATTACCAAAAGTAGGTAAGTACATCAGTGTCTCGACACGTGTCAATAAGCCAAGCAACCGAGTCACCACCTACCTTATGGAAAAAAAATGATTTCTTTTCTCAGGAACAAAACCCAGAACCTAGCCTATGGAAGAAGATGGTTGTGAATGTGATCTCACTCTTCTCCTCTGCTTCTTCGCCCACCACCACCGCTCTATTCTTCTCTCTCTCGTATAAGCTCTCCGCTCGAAGGGTTTTCTCCAGAACCCTCTCTTACCTCTCCAATTCCTCCTCCATGTCCATCAATCTCCGAGTCCATGCCTTCGCCGGCAATCCTCTGGGTTCGAGGACCCCTAAGCCTAGCAACCCCTTTTCTCCCTCCTCTGCCCTCGAAACCCTGAAGTCACGCCTTTTGGAAAGCACCCATCAGCCATCTTCGCCGGATTTTAAGGTCTTGCCCTTCCGGAAGGGTAGGCCCTTGGCGTCTACTTCCATCGGTGGCGATTTGGGGCCGAATTGGCATCTGGGTTGGATCGGTTTGGCCGATTGCGTGGAGTTTTTGGCGAGTGCTGGGGCGGAATTGAGGGCGGATTCGTTGATTTATCTGGGTTCGCAGTCGGAGGAGGATGTGGTGTATTGGGCGATTGATGTGTCTGATGAGAATGGATTGGGTAATGAATTGGGTGATAGGAAGTTGTGCTTTGTGGAGCTGAGGACGTTGATGGTGGCTACGGATTGGGCCAATGCTAAGGCAATGGGCGAGCTTGCTGTTGCTGGTCATGTAAGTGGAGCTTTTGGTTTCCATTTCCATGCTTCGATCATGTAATGTTTGTGATTGTTAAGAACTAGTTCTATGATTCTCAGGTCTATCATGCTCTTATTCTCTTGAAACTAAGTCTTCTCTGGTTCTGAAGGTTTATTTGTGAAAGCTCCTTCAGAATTATGGTATAATAATGCCTTTTGTGTTGTATTTTAGAGGTCTTCTTATTCAAAAATGCAAGATGTATATTTTTAAACTGATGCTTCTGATTGATCATTATCTCCAACTTGACTTGTGAAGCCATTGATGCTGCAGCTTTGTATGTGCTGCACCTTACATGCTTAAATTTGAGAGCTTGAACAGTAGTACTTCAAACTACTTAGTATAAATCAGATTCCATATTATATGTTGTAGGAATAATGGGAGTAGCAGGCCACACTATTGACATTCTTCTTAGGTTTAACCTTTGTTTTCATGTCTGGGACTAAAGTGTTGCTGTTTAAGCTGCATTGGGGCTTGTCTTTTCTTTCTTGCGGATTCACGTGTTGACATTGTTTAAGCATCTAATGTTGTTTATATCCAATGTCTTGAACTAAAGTTTGCATATGTACTCTCTAATTTGTTGTTTGATAGGCCAGGGCACTACTTGAGTGGCATAATGTGTCACGGTTTTGTGGACATTGTGGAGAGAAAACTGTCCCAACAGAAGCTGGAAGAAGGAAGCAGTGCTCAAATGAGTCATGCAAAAAGAAAGCTTATCCTCGTGTTGACCCTGTATAAATCAATGATGCTTTACCATTTCTCTGTTTATAGTAGTTTCTGAATCTGAATGTTACATTAACCTCTATGCTTCATGTCATGTCCCCTTATAACCAGGTTGTTATTATGTTAGTCATTGACAAAGAAAATGACCGTGCACTTTTAAGTAGACAGTCAAGATTTGTACCTCGAATGTGGAGTTGCTTAGCTGGTTTCATTGAGGTACGCTTAGTGGCCTATTTTATTTATCACGTGCATGACATTTAAGAAACAAAAACTATTTAAGAAACAAAAACTTCACCACCACCATGATGTGCTATACCCTACAATTGGCTATTTATTTATTCAATAACAAGTTCACCAAGCAATTTCATTATATCTTCGTAAGTGCCCCCAATTTCATGTCCTTGTCTAGTTTACATTATTTATGCATAAATTTCTTGTTTCCTTGAGTTCGATTCCTTCTGCTAGCCAGGAGAAAGCTTAGAAGAGGCTGTGAGAAGAGAAACTTGGGAGGAGACAGGTATTGAAGTTGGGGAAGTTGTTTATCATAGTTCTCAGCCATGGCCGGGTATAAATTCTGCAACATTTTATTCTTATGCAATGCTGACTTAGGATTCTCTACTTTTGTTCTGTAATTATGAATTCATGAGCTATAACATGCACATATATTGTGATTATGCATGTTTCTAAATATAAAGGACATAATGATGCGAGTTCAGAAGTATAAGAGAGTTGTTAATTTAATTTTGATGAGCATCTAAATATGTAAGTCAACAAAGAACTCAAATGTAAAGGACTCAAATTTACATGCTGATTTTTCTTTTCTTTTCTGTTTTTTAATCATCATCATGATTATATCTGTTCCCAGTCGGGCCAAGCAGCATGCCATGCCAGTTAATGGTCGGATTCTTCGCATATGCAAAATCATTTGAAATAAATATGGACAAGAAAGAGCTTGAAGGTACTCTAAACACCTTGCACCATTCATTCAATTTTATCCTTTCCTTCTGCTGGACTGTTCTTCATGGTATATGTTTCAATTTCCTCTATTTGTTTGTACTCAACTTGAGACTTTGTGCAGATGCTGCATGGTACAGCAGAGAAGAAGTCAAGAAAGCATTGACATTTGCAGAGTACACAAAGGCGCAAAAAACAGCAGCAGCAAGAGTGGAGCAGATGTGCAAGGGAGTCGAGAAAGGACAAAACTTTGCTGCAGATTTCACTGTGGAAAGTGGAGAACTCGCCCCCATGTTCGTCCCTGGCCCCTTCGCCATTGCTCATCACCTCATTTCTTCCTGGGTTCACCAAGACGATACTGTCAATAACATAGAAGCCATGAAGCAACCTAGCAGTTCTATATCGAATTTGTAGCATTTCATCATATAACTCTGCAGAAAGGCCTAAAACCTTATCGCCAACTTGGGCATTGCTTTTTCCAACATAGTTTGGTTCTTCAACGTTGAATTGATGTGAGATAGAAGTCTTTTTTCTTTACAATGTTACATCATCAAAGTTCAATTGTTTTGGAATGTTGAATTATTGTAAGATTTGATATTTATTAAAATGAAGTAGTACAGTATAAAAGATTTGAATTAGACCCTTTTGTTCCTACACTATAAGATGAGCCAAATCAAAGGTCCTTGTGTTTTTGTTTACTTCTGCAATACCAAAATGTAAATTTGACCCTTTTGTCTCTGCATCATCAAGTCTCAGATTAAACAAGCCTAATGCATTTATATACACACATAATACATGTAAGAAGAGATCACTATGTTGATTCGGGTTTATACTAATTACAATTTTTTTATTGAAGAACATTACACCAGCAAGCAATAGCTCCTGAACCAGATCTCTTTGGCTTTTCTTATCCACCTTTGACTGTAGATTTAGCCCACTTAATCGTCGATCTAGCCAAAGCATCCATGGGATCAGTGCACTTCTTCAGAAGAGGATCGTCACGAGGCAAAAGACATTGCAGTTCATCAGAAGCAAGTATCACAGTGTTCACAGCCCTAACCAGAAGAACCTGGATTGCAATTCTCAGTAGGTTCCTTGCCCCTTCCATGTCCTTGTTCTTCATCGCCTCTATTGCAGGAACCACGATGTGCTCCATAGTTGCTTTGTCTGGAAACACAACCTCAAACCCCTGCACATGAAACAATCAGTCACAATCATGTCCTAAAAGCTCAAAGTTTCGATCTTTTAGTACCTGACTCTGCAGCTTCTCCCTATAAAAGCTGTTCATCAAAGCTATGTCTGAACATAGCACACCAATCCTCACATCACTCCCAGCTTCAAGAGGCTTGAAATTAGCTTCCTTGAGCTCTTTAGCAACACAATCACCAACATGAAAGAAAGGGAGAGAGCAACCCTCAGATATCTCATCATGCCAAGCATGAGAAAGATGGCATGGCATGACTATGCAACGAGCTCCAGACTTCTCAAGAAAGGCCCTTTTGCGGCGCAAGTTCTCAACTATTGCACCATGGTTGGTTTGGTGCTCAGGGTTCAAATCTGGATCGTTGTAGACAACAAAAGGGAGGGGTTCTTCACCATCTCTTGAGCTCCACCAGATAAGCTTCTCTAAGAAGATTAGAGTGGAGAAGACCGATACTCCTCCCATGATGCCTACTGTATTTGCTTGGATTAGCAGAGAAGTAGAGCCTTGAACTGTAGTTAAAGCTGTACCAGAGCTTGAGATGTTCTTGGGTTTGAGTATGTTTCCACTTTCATTGCTTTGCAGAAGCAATGAAGATGGCTCTATAGCTGCAGATGGATTCAATCTTGTTCTAGTCTGTATCCTACTCTTGCTCACATTGAATACAGAAACTTGTTGCAGATGCAACATACCAATCGATATTTTCATGCATCCCTCGAGCATCCCAAAATTACTAAACATCTCTAAGACCAACTCATGTGCTTCTTCAATTCAACACAGAGATCTAAATAGACCCAACTCAACACCGATTCAGACTAATGGAAACAACCCAAATCTATGCAAAACGGTGTTTGATCCTAAACTGAAGAACCCAGATCACAAAATCCAAAAAAATTGAGGCTAAACACAACCCAGATCCCAAATCAGTACAGATTGAAAGAAAGCTTATATGTAAGGTTCAGTTAACTATATACAAAATGTCTTTGAGGCAATTCATCGAACAGTTGGTAGGCGAAAAAGAAGACAAAAAAATGATGTTCTTACTGAGCTCAAAACACTATGCAGATTGCAGAGAATATATGCAAGTAAGCATGACTTTTTATATCACATGAATGTCCAAAATCCATCTCAAAAGGTTGTGCATTCTACAAAAATATCACAGCCCTCAGTGTACCAATCAAAACAGAGGACAGAAATAATTCAACAAAAGAACATGAATCGAAGATTGAATCTGTAGCATTGGGGCCTGAATCTTTTGTCCCAAATATACGACAATGATTGTTCTGTCTGTACCATGATTTTGAGTTTTAGAGATAAAAAAAAGATCCCTTTTTTTTTTCTTTCTGGAATTAGAAGAAATATGTGAAAATTTACAGCAACTATATTGTACCCAGAAGCAAAAACGCAAAAATCTACTGGAGGGAAGCACTCACATGGTTTCATTATCAAGTTTCAATTTCACCTGAGGCTGAGTTAAATTCTAGAAAAGACGAGACCGATGGGTGAGCACAGTACTGAATCAACGCTTGACAAGTAGCACAAGAACGTTTTGTCGTAAATCAGATTGATTTCACAGCTCGAATTATTGAAGAAAGATTGCAACTTTTTGTACGACAGAAGAGAGAGACAGCAACCTATGACACTCCGACACCTCCGGTTGATCGGAGGGAGCAGCTCCGGGCCCTGAGGAGACACATCTCTGTCTTTTTCTGATACTGTCTCCAATCCATATGATATCTCTACATATATATAGGCTATATATCATCACTCACATGTGGACTCAATTAATTTTTTCTTGATAAAAAAATAACGTAACATTTAATTTAAAATAACATTTTTGTTATAAAATGTTAGTAACATAATTCATTTAAATTATCGGGTTAAGTATTAGACTCAAATTAAAATGGAGGGTCAGGACCAAAACTGTAAAAAAAAACGAACTTTCTCCTATATCTGATCAGTATTGGTTTATTTTCATTTTTACGCGAAAAAGGATCGACGAGGAAGAACCCTAGAACCCTAAAGGTTCTTACTTTTACCCTCTTTCTTACGATTAATCGGCATCTAACATGTAAATTACATTCCATCGTTTATATACTATTTTACACGAACCTGTAATTCTCGTTTCCACAGTGCGATTGTTGAGTTCGAGCTCCTTTTATTAGAAATTCTGATCATCTCCATTGATCTGAAAACACCACCTTGATTTGTTTTGTTTGTTCATGGCTTGATTATCAATTGATTTAGGAAATGCAGAGATTTATAGCCATGGAAATGCATGTTTGGGGGAAGAATCTGATGTTGAATCACGAATATGTTAAAATGTTATGGAAATGATTAATGGGTTGGATTCAATTTCACATTTTGTTTTCAGTTGAGCCATTTGTGATGATTATTAATAGAAATGGGTATCAGAATCTGATGTTGAAATGTTATGGAAATGGGTTGGATTCAATTTCACATTTTGTTTTGAGTTGAGTGATCTCTGATGATAATTACTCAAATTGGGTATCAGAATTTTGGTGGGTTTTGGGAAATTTGTCATTTTGATTGCTTGGTAAAATTAAATTATGTTGGTTCTTAGATGGCATTGCAAGAGCAATTAAACAGGTTCAAGCAGCAGCAAGAGAAGTGCCAAACAACCCTCACAAAAATAGCAGCCAAAGCCGGATCCTCCAGAGCCGCCACAACTCAGAGGTTTATTCCACCACTTGCCGCCACTGTGAAAGTCTCTACTCCTCCCATCAAGTTCTCGAACGATACTGAGAGGCTTCAGCATATCAACAACATAAGAAAAGCTCCAGTAGGATCTCAGATCAAGCGTGTCATAGAAGAGCTACTCAAGGTACTAAACATCGTTCTAATGGTACATATATTTGTGACTCTTCATGTTTGGAATGTGAAACACATAAGTAATTTCTATATCGAAGGTTGTGTTCTGATATGAACTGGGTTTAGACTTGTTTCATTCACATTGCTTTGGAGAAGAGTTTTAGCTTGTGTCTCAATATTTTTACGCCTTCTTGCAGACAAGGCAAGCTCTAACACCAGAGCAGATAAACGACGCGTGTTATGTTGATGTGAATGCTAATAAGGCCGTCTTTGATAGTCTGAGGAACAATCCTAAAGTGTACTATGATGGGAGGAGATTTGCTTACAAGGTAATTTCAACATTGTCTGTAGTGTAATTCTTGCAGATTGGTTAATTTTTTTTCATCTGTTAACTTCAATCTTGTTTTGTCAATCTTAATCCTAGCAGTGAAAGTTTGGATTTTGCCTTTGTTTTTGCAGTCCAAGCATGAAGTTAGGGACAAGGATGAGTTACTCGTCTTGGTACGAAAGTTTCCAGAGGGCATCGCTGTTATTGATCTGAAAGATTCATACCCAACTGTTGCAGAAGACTTGCAGGTACATTGTATATATGGTTATATTGTACGTCTTTTGCATATAACTATCCCCAACTTTGAAACGTTTTTACAGCTGCCTAAACTTTCAAACAAATTGCAGATAGCCCTTTTTTTTTAAAAAAAAAGATGAAAATGCCCTTAATCCTAATCTCATTTTTTTTTAAATCTTGTAAAGAGTCTTTTTACACCCGCTCAACCATTTTCCACATCTGACCAAAATGTTTGTGCTAGTTATGAAGTCCTTTTTAAGAGTAGAATCATGGTCATTTCCTGACAAAAAAGGGAATTTTCGTCATTTTATGTATAAAAGACGTCTAATACGCAATAGCTATCTACAATTATCTCCGATTATTACATAGTTCACCTCAGTGCTTATCTTGCAATGTGATTGTGTTTGTTCTGAGATTTGGGTACGTCACCAAGTAGACAAATGTGTACTAGGATTGAAACCATTGATCTCATACTTATCTTGCAATGTGTCTCTGTTTTTGTTTCAGAGCTTGAAAGCTGCAGGTCACATATGGCTGCTATCGAACTTTAATTCACAAGAGGACATCGCATACCCAAACGACCCCAAAATGCGGATCAAGGTTGACGATGATCTGAAGCAACTGTTTCGTGGGATTGAGTTGCCTCTTGACATGCTCGATGTGGAGAAAGAGCTGGCCAAGAACGGGTTACAGCCTGCCACGGACACTGCAAAGAGGAGGGCCGCGGCGCAAGTTGAAGGAGTTTCTCCGAAGCAGAAGCAGAAGAAGAAGAAGCAAGAGATCAGCAAGAGAACCAAACTCACCAATGCTCATATGCCTGAGCTTTTTGAGCACATGAAATGATGATGTTCGTGATTATATCGGATTCAGACTCTTGCCTGTAATCGTTTTTTTTGTACTGTTTCTATCTCTAGCATGGTTATTTACCGAGACCTGCAAAAAAAATTGTATAAACGTTCGACAATAAGTTTCTTTGCTAAAGGGTAAATTTTGAACATTTTGTGTTATTAGAGGAACGACAATAGTTATTGTAATATTCAGCCTTAATAGTCTAAATTTATTCCATCTAATGACTTTTTTCCCCTGAAATATGAAATGTAACAAGAAAAGGAGCATCTTTTGATGGGTATATGGATCAATTTAAATTTCTATCCTCACATTTGTAATACATTAGTTGGAAAAAAACATCTAGGTTGGCTTTGGGCGGAACTGACATGATTTGGATGTTATTGACATGGGTAAATCCATCAAAGAGAGAATAGATTCAAAGAGAGAAAGGCTGTTGAAGAAACAGGGTTATAGATAGTATTAGTAGCAGAGATTTTTTACATTTACCCAAACCGGTACTTAGTTTTGGTATCTGTAACTCATTCTTACCTATCCTTGTTCTTATCTTCTTATTTGAGTGAAATCAATACTTTTGCATATATGATTATACATAACCACGTCATAATGACATGCACGTATTGTTATGAAAGACATGTCCTTGCTTTTGATAAGAACAGTCCACATGAACCAAGACAAGTCATTAACCATTGAGAGGAAATAAATCTGCATGGTTTTTTGGTGTAATTGGACCGCCAAGATCGGCATGTACTAACTCCAAGGTTTTTTTCTTTTTTGGGGATAAAAATTCCCAGGTTTCTTCGCACAATATGTTGATGTTTCATGATGTAGTTTATATATATACATCGTGAGTATGAAAGGCGATAAATCTTAGAGCAACGCTAATGGTAGCGTACATACCGGGGTGAGTAAGACACGTCGGATGTCGTGGGCTCACATGATAGGTGTGACACCGGCACTGGTCATAAATAAGGCTAACGACTGGTGATGCCGGCGCCGGTGCTAGCTTTAAATATATATTTTTTTCCTAATTATATATAGTAAACGTTCTCATCACTATACCACGAGTTTGTCAGTATTTTCATCAAACAATTGTTGCAGATCGAGACAATGGCTTCTTGTTACGTGGTCATCAAAACAATTTCGAATACGTGAGAGTTGATTGATTTGTGCAATTTAAAAAAAAATATTTGGAAAAAAAAATACAGTGGCGAAAAAAAATAGATGAGGATAGAAAAAAAAACATCACATGTCGAGCATGGTCTCGTAACAACGGATGAGTGATGCGTGTCGAACCAGCTGCTCTTCTGTGAAGTTGGACGTGTCGTATTTATTCAATTTCTCAATATTCGCGAGGATTTTGATCTTCCAATCACGCTCTTGTTGGGCACTCCGCATTCGTTCTCGCTCGTTTCAGCGGTCCTTGACGAGGAGCATCTGAGCCATGTAATTGGTAGGGATATGCATCATGGAAG
>JAYMSW010004850.1:0-10595 GCA_036897725.1 Erodium texanum | reverse complement strand
GAGTAGATGATTGGAGAGAATTTATAGAATAATACAGGATAGAGTGTTACTTCTATGAGAATTTATTCGGTCAAGTTTTGTATTTTTGGACGACGTGTGAGTCTATACTGGTTTTTGAGATTACTTATTTTTTTGTTAAGTTAAAATCATGGACATTCCTTTTTTTTTTTTTTTTTTCTTTTTGGAATAAATTATGAAAGCAGTTTATTCAGAGTTTAGAGATATCTTAAAGCAAAGATATTAGGTCGTCATACTTTTACCTACACGTCAGATGTGAGTGAGACCCGTTAGTGAAAAATTGTTACTATCGTTGGCGTTTCTATTTTGGCGATTTTTTTAAAAAAATGAATATAAATTTTTGTTACTTTTAAAAACGATGATACGAGTAGAAACTAAAACACGATTTAATTTATTAATTATGAAAGGCCTACACAAAGGTTTGGATGAATCATGTACCGTCGTTATTGAAGTGAAATTATGAGTATCTTTCTTGTGAACAGTGCCCTAATTATCACACTTTTTTTTTTACGTATAAAATCTTCAGTTCTGAATTGTGTTTATTATCGTCCATGCGTAAATTGCCACCAATTGTCACATCTCGTTCCAAGTTTCCGTTTGTTGCATGCTTTTCAACCTTTTTTTCTTCCACGATCTCTTGCTACTTTTGTTTACCATTTTGAAGAATTTTGTGCAATTTACTATGAAATATATTAATCAATTTTTGCACATAATAAGCTTTAAAAGATTTTTAATGTTGTTTATTATGCTCTTTCTCAGTTCCAAACTATAAAAGGAGGGATAACGAAACAGAAGGAGTGCACTAAAAAGTTTGAATGATTGATAAAATAAAGGTTTAAATGTGGACATCAGTTGTAGTGTATTAATGTACATCATCATAATTCTAATCAAATATAATTCTTTTGGCTGTATTTTCAAATTCATCCAATTTCTCCATACATATCCGTCTTAATTAAACTATCTACGTCTTCTCCCTCAATTGAACTCATATCCTGGCCGTGTCTCTGGCAACAAAAGCTTCCCCATTTCCAGCTACCTTCTTCACCATAACCAGGTGCAATTCCCGACCAATCTATTCCGTTTCGCTTGTTTTCTTGCATTTATGTGTGGATCTGGTGTGTTTTTGTCACCAGGGTCTTAGAACACTGGCCTTGTTTTGTAGATTTCAAGAAAATAAAAATATTAACGCTAGAATGAAGTGAATCGGAATTCAAACGAAACGTGAGTGGACAAAAGAATAAATATAGTGAAAGTTGAGTAATTGTATAAGTGACAAATTGAATGCCTGAGATTAATCTATTAATTTGTATTTTAACAACAAGTTTATATTTGAACCTAAAGCAAAATAATTTTAAACTTGTCAATCGATAATTTTAAAGGTTTCTATTTAATTTTGTAATTATTAGATATGATAAGTTATGGCTTGGGTTTGCTTCTAGTATACTGTACTTTTTAAATATACAATTATTATATGATATATGTATAATTATCACATATTTGTAATTTATATTTTATTTGATTAGAGGAATATTATTATGTTTGATATTTATGTAAACTATTGAACTTGTTGCGATGCAACAGGCAGGACATTTTCCAAAACAAAAACAAAAAATCATTCTTGATCGGAATCTAGGACTGTGCTACCGTCACCGAACCTTTTAGGGATGGAGAAAAGCCATTAATTCGAGACCGTATAGTAAGTGCACACATGATGGATTTAAAGAAGTACAGATATTCTCGGGAACATCTTGGATCAAAAAAGTATTATAAGATCATAGAGTTTACAATTATTTTCGATTTGATATTTTACGGGTCTAAATCGGAGTTCGTAAGAAAAAAATTATGTGAAGATATGTTGTGTGTTTGATCTCTTTTTACTTCAAAACACCTTTTTTTTTTACTTAAAACTTCTATCACACTTTTCAATAACTTGATTCACAATAAATTATGGTTAGAAGACGTTCAATAATAGTTTTTGTTTGTTTTAAAAAAAATAATGTTTCATATATATCATATACTAGAATGTAATTAATTTGAATCTATAATTAACTATTATTAAAGAATTCTCAACTGAATTTCTAAATCTGCCTTAGTGCACACACTACCTACTCCTTTTGCTGTTTCACCCACAAACATAAAAATAGCATCTACTATCACTTATATGTATGAGTGAATCGTTCATTGATTGTGTGCCCCATGCCATGTGAGCTATGACTCATTAATGGGCATCATCATTTATCAATTCACAATAAATTAAAAGGTTAAACTAATAGTTGAAAACCTAATTATATTTATATTCTAACAATTTTATTGTAGCAATCCAGAAAATAAATAATATTACTGTATTAAGTTTCTTCCTATCAAAAATTATTTTTTAGATGGTCAAATACTTGTATTCTTGATGTGATTATTAAGATTTACAAACTATGAATATAATAATCTTGATGTCAATAAAAAGATATTTAAGTTATAAGGCAAAATAAATAATTTGGGCAAGTAATTATTATTTCTCTCTGAGCACTATTAGTTGAAATGTAGTCATCAAAGTCAGTAATAATTTGGGCTAGTAATTATTATAGATCCCACAAAACACCGACCTCACTCCCATGGGGCACTATAATCTGAATTTGATTTAGACTTGAACATAGCTAGTTTATTAAATAAATATAATCTTGAGGCAATTCAATTCAAAACAGATTATAACAAAACTAAATATTTAATTTTATTTCGAACAATTTATAAGCCCAAATAATAGAATAGCAGGTATGGTTGGAATTGGAGAATAATTGACAATATTTGATTTATTTAGTAGCATATTAATATATAAATGAATGTGCTAAGACTCATTAGCAGGTTTGCCCGAGTGGTTAAGGGGGAAGACTTAAGATCTTCTGCACTGAAGTGCGCGTGGGTTCGAACCCCACAGCCTGCACATTTTCCTATTTCAGTTTTTGGGCCAAGTCCAAATCTTTCTCATTTGGGCTCGAGCCCAAACTATTACATTGTTCTCATTCTCTTTCTGTTACTAAAAGTTCAAACACTAACACTAGAAACCAAACGTGAGATCTTAATCTGCATTGCCCCATAATTGTAAGGGCCTAAATACGAGATTTTATTTTACTTAAGAAAATGATATTCGGATAATTTTACATTTCATCTTGTGTATTATCTCATTAAAAAATAAACATATAAGTATTTATATAATTCATACTCAGTTTTAACAACATTCGTACATTATGGAAAGTCTAATTTTTTTGTAAGAACTCCTAACAAAAATCTGGATTGATTTTTGATAAATTTTTAGAAAAACAATGACGTTCTCAAGGGAATTTTCACTCATAGTCATAGACCACTTGCTAAAAAGAACTACTTTTAACATATTTAGCGAAAATATACATCGATAATATAAGAATTATTTGATTAACTCGATTCCATGTGTGTAATTGATACAAATTTGGGTTAACTATATGTATATATAACTTTGGTTCGGTTGCTAATGTTCAAAAAACTTAAAGATTGTTCATATTATGTGACATTTATGCGATCCAACAAAACTAAAGCTCATCACATGTCCAAAACGATGTAGCATTGCAAATGTAATATATCCGTACAGCAACATTTGTTTTGCTTTCTCAGATCAAAACTTCTGTGAAGAAAAGGCTTCACAAAGATACGCCGATTATACATAAAAAGAAGAAAAAAAACTTATTGTATGTAATAGAACTCCATAGCTCAGATTATAGACTTTTGGGGCAGATACAGACACTAGTAGGGTTCACAGGGCTTGCGGAAGTTTGCTCCAGCATACACTGCTTCTGAGCCCAGCTCCTCCTCAATTCGCAAAAGCTGCAATAACAACATTAAGGTTGCTTAGAGGAATGAAAACCCAGTTCAATCGGTGGAAGTTCGAGACCCGCGTGAGCAAGTT
Organism: Erodium texanum; assembly: GCA_036897725.1. Lineage (NCBI taxonomy): Eukaryota > Viridiplantae > Streptophyta > Magnoliopsida > Geraniales > Geraniaceae > Erodium > Erodium texanum. The sequence continues at coordinate 6,649 of JAYMSW010004850.1, read as the reverse complement.
CACCAATAGCATAACCCACTAAGAAAGTTTGGTTGGTTTGGATGAGCACTGCCTGATAAGAGGTCTAGTGTTCGAATCTCAATGGATCATTTGCTTGGGAGGGTTCGGGTTTTAGGTTAGGAGGGGTGGTTCAGCAGCAACACTAAGGTTGCTTATAAGAGTGAAAACCCAGTTCAATGTATGAAAAGTTCAAAACCCACATGAGTAATTGTTGGTCAAACCGGGTCTACCAACAAAGAGCAACAAGCGAAACTCGTTATGTATATATTGGACACCATCTTGAGCCAAAAGACTGGCCTGACAGGTCATGGGTTTGATGTGTGTATCAACTTTTTGGTAACCTCATAACTATCTGATGTGCGACTAAGACTCACGTAGACTCCTAGTTGGAAAGGTTCGGGAAACAAACCTGGTTATATTTTGCAAGGCGCTCTGACCTGCATGGAGCTCCAGTCTTAATTTGACCCTGATTACAAGCAAAATTCGATTAGATCAGATCAGGAAGAAAGATACATAATTTTGTGATTGCACGAATCTCTTAACTACAACTTTAGAACATATAATTACCGTGGCCAAACCCACAGAGAGATCAGCAATGAAAGTGTCTTCAGTTTCTCCACTACAACAAAAATGATGTTAATTACGTTAGTGACTGGAACATTAATTTAGGTACCAATAAACTCAACTGGCGAAAATCTCTTAGTAGCTTAGACCCACCTGCGGTGGCTAGCCATCACGCCCCACCCAGCTTTCTTGGACATTTTCACAGCTTCAATGCTCTCAGTTACAGATCCAATTTGATTCAGCTGTTCCACAATGTGTTTATTAATCATACACAAAGAACTTCATATCTTTGCAAAGAAGACATTTAAACTGTACCTTGAGAAGAAGGGCATTGCAAGTCTTCTCGTTCATTGCCTTCTCAACTCTCTGAAAACAGAAAGGATAAGATATAGGATACAAAAGATGATATTTTTGTTGATTAGAACTTAGTTACAGTGAACATCATTTCTGCTGACCTTAGGGTTGGTGACCAAGAGATCATCTCCCACAATTTGCACTTTCTCACCAAGTTCAGCGGTCATCTTGCCGTAGTGCTCCCAGTCATCTTGGTCAAACGGATCTTCGATTGATACAATAGGATACTCAGTTGAAAATGACTTGTAAAGGTCTTTCAGAGCATCTCCCGATTTCTTTTCAGCACCATTGTTGTTCTGCAGGTACAAGACAAAAAACATACTCAATAAATGATATTGCTATAGTGATCTCTAATCCAACTTTCGAATATTACATTACGAAAAAGCCACATATGAACTGAGAGATCACCTCTTCTTTGAAGTTAAGATCATACATCTTATCCTTTCCGTAAAATTCAGATGCAGCAACATCCATTCCGATAACAACCTGACAATGCAAACAAAAATTGCCAAGATTGTCGTCTGTTGTGTTTATCTTGAGTTTCTATATGCCACAAAGAACACATCATAATAGGAACTTGATATAATACAAACCTTTCCTGTATAACCAGCTTTTTCGATGGCTGTCTTGAGTAATTCAAGACCCTCCTTGTTCTCCTGAATATTAGGTGCAAACCCACCTTCATCACCAACATTTGTTGCATCCTGACCATATTTCTTCTTAATCACAGCCTGAAAACATCAATAATTTGAAAATACTTATTAGGCAGCTGCAGAAGATTGGTGCCAGAAACATTAGACCAAAGAAAGAAACCAGGAGGGAATTTATCCACCTTCAAATTATGATATACTTCAACACCCATCTTCATGGACTCTTTGAAGGAGGAAGCACCAACAGGAAGAATCATGAACTCCTGCAGCATAAAAATCCCAATAAGAAACATGACTAAAAAGGAAGAAAAAAGTGAAATAAATAGCTACGTCAAGCAGCATGCCTGCATTGCGAGCTTATTTCCGGCATGTGATCCACCATTGATGACATTGAAAGCTGGAACTGGCAACACCAATTTCGTATTACCAGCAAGGTTGGCAATGTGCTGCAACCAGAAGAATGTGTATCATCACATTATCTTCTACATAAACCTTGAGATAATATTTTTCTTATTTACTCAGCACAATATTATCATTCTGTCCACAAATGCAATTTGACGTTTTTTTTTCTTCTGTTTTTTGAGGTATGATATATGTAGCTTGCAGCATACCTTGTAGAGGGGAATCTTCTTGACATACGCCCCAGCTTTGCAAACTGCAAGAGACACTGCAAGAATGGCATTGGCTCCAAGCTTCAAACAATGAAGTGCACAGGTTAGCTTGCTTCACAGTGGTCACCTAAAATGAAAAAAAAAAAAAGAACTATATGATAAAGCACCTTTTGTTTGCACCAACCCCAGTCGTTAGTAGTTCCATCAAGTTTCTGAACCATTAAATTGTCAAGACCGGTCTGGTCGGATGGATCCTACACAAAGCAATATAAAAACAAAACTTAAATTCATACGCCGGAAATGATCACAGAAACAAGTAAGAGGTCTGGATACATCATGGGTCATTTACACTCCCAAACAACTTCAAGTAAACAAGACTACTTATTGGTAACAAAAACACGTAGACCATAAAGGAAAGTAATTGTAGGTAACCAACCTTTCCAGCCAATGCAGGGCCGATGGTTGCGTTAACATTCTCAACAGCCTGCAAAGTGCACAGAAGAATATTCAGAAGAAGAAAAAAAAAATCACCTGAAAATACCAAGATACTCGGTAAAAAAAAATGGTAATGAACCTTTGAGACACCCTTTCCAAGATAGTCAGCACCTCCATCTCTGAGCTCAAGAGCCTCATAGATTCCTGAAAAGCAAAATTTGGTTCACAAATCAAGTCGGAGTAAACAAACAAATCACTATAATATACATATATATATACTGAATCCAGCAATCACATTCACTTTATCCACAATCTCATTGTCATGAAATCACACAATTCTGAACCCAAATGGTTGAATTCAAAAACTTCAAATGTGAGGAAGGAGAGATCATACCAGTGGAAGCACCGCTTGGAACAGCAGCTCTATGAAAAGAATCGTCTGATAAGGTCACATCCACCTAAATCGAATCAAATCAATCAAGATCAAAAACCCCCAAATTGAAGAACACCATAATCACCTATCAGATGCTGAACTCACATTCACTCACAATTATCAAATTGAATCTAAATATATACATACATTACTCAAACATTGATTCCTATCACAAACCCACAAATTCTCAATTTCGTCTTACATAAATCACTGCAATCCAGACAGAATTAACAAAAACTACGAAATCCAAACAATGTTTACAATGCAATGAAAATGGAATCATTGAACTGAAAATAATCGATAACCTAGAAACAATCGGGAAAAACGAAAATCAACAGAACATTCAGAGAGAGACGAAGAGTGTATAGACCTCGACGGTGGGATTGCCACGGCTGTCGAAGGTCTGCCTAGCCTTGACGGACTTGATTGTGGCCATAGCTGCGCTTCAGCGTTGTATCTAGAGAGAGAAAAGGTTCGTGTTTGTTTACAGAGAGAACACGAGGATGATGAAGACGAGAAGGTCTTAAATCTTCTTAATTAGCGAAGCAGAAACAATCTGAAGATCGTTTCTCGAACACGTGTCATGATTTGCGAAATGTGATGCGCGCGTGGGGAACAATTGGCGGTAATCGGCTTCTCCGGTTGAGCTTCAATTGGCGCGTCACAAATATGCCACGTGTCAAGGTCAAACCTCCTGAAAAAATGGAGTTAAAGGCTTTAAAACATAAAAATAAGATAAATTAAAAGATTGAAAAGCAATTTTATTGGATTTTTTTTTTATCAGGAACAATTTTATAGGAGTTAGCATGATTGTTAGTGAGTTTTCTTGTTTCTTTGGATGTGTACATTTGAAGGTTACATGAGGATTGGGAGATGGGAGAGCGACATAGCCTTGTGCGATGGAGTACGAATCATGTGTAATAGAAGATGTCTCGGTATGGATCGACCAAACCGGGTATGAGGATCTGATCAAGGTGGAGATGAGGTTTCGTCCTCGACCGCTTCTTTCACCTCAGTTTCTTCTTCATCATCATCATCTTCCAGACAATCTCTAATTCCCAAAACTAAAGAAGAAAGAGGGATCGTTCAACCAAAATAATAAGAACTAAATCGGGGGTGGTAGACCGCTTTCGAATGATTTGGTTTGAGGATTTGAGTAGAGTATAAGAGCGTTTGGAAATTAGAAGAGTCGGAATTGACTATAGTGAGATCGTATGGCGGAAGGCTGAAAAAATCATCACCATGGCTACTTGATGGAAAAGGGTAGAATGACAGCACTTTGTGGAGAGCAGAATCGATAATAGCTTCTCAATCGAATATATAATAAGAGAATAGAGTCGTTGGTCTCTAGGAACTCTATTCAGCAGATGACCATAACAATATATGTCTCGTTGTGCATTCTTATAGTTCATTTCGTCTCAATTACGGTGAATTCGTAACTAAATCAACGTTCGACTAAATTTGACACAAAAACCGAACCGTTAAATTTGGCGCACGAGTACAATAGCATGTCACAGACCAACTGCATTTTAGCTTGCAACATCGAGGAATTTACCGATCACTTCGCCTCCATTTCACCCTACAATGTAGATGCTCTTGGTCCCTTGACGAAATCATTTGACTCAATCAAATTCATATTGATCATGGAGAATCCACATTCCTCTCAACGTGTCAGAGAATATATTCCACTCAACCTGACCTATTCATTTTGTTATTATTTCCCATATGTGGGCCTGGAGGCTCGACCCCGGACCATCTGGGTCATGCTCAAAATGGGCCTTCGTGTCAACATAAAGTGGGCCTCCGTAACTAGACAAAGCCGAGTACTGGGCCCTTTACTAATGTATTGTCAAACCCACCGTAAAGTCAAAGCCTAGTACAGTACTAGACAAAATCCTTATAAGAGGACTATAATGGAGAAGCAAAGATATTAACAAACAAGTTTGGTAAGTAGGTGCCCCATAACTCTCAACTGATATCAAATATTATGATCAAAGCTACCACTGAACTGTTGACAATATACCATTACTCAAACATTCAATTTTGTGGGTCTAATTTGATTTATTTTGTCCATCTACTTTCAATAATGCCACTCCCCAACAATTTCCAATACATAACATTAAATTTTCTAAACACAACGGTCCATAAATTAAACAACAAATAGTGAAAAAGAGTAATAGAAATTTATGACACAATGTTTATTAAAGAGTTATTTCTCTTAATCACCATTGATCGTTATTATTTGAGCTGTTTGTGTTATTTACAGTTGTTTGTCTTCGGTTATCTTATGTGTGCGTATGGTACGCTATCTGATCCAATCTGCTTGTTAAACATCATGTGAGCTATGCTCATTTAATGCTGACCGTATGAATTGTTATTCTCACCGAGTTTAGAATCTATAGTGTTACTATGGAGTCTATAATATTACTATATTGTCTTATACAATCAACAATTCAATATAAATATCTTAAAGATTGATATATAATAGGCGTACATACATATTTTACATCATTCTAACGTAAAAGACTAGTCTGATAAATCACGACCCAACAATTATCTGATGTGAAACACAAACTCAAATAACGGGTGAAAAAATTTCCTTCTGTCAAAACAAATTTCAACCACAACCAACTCAATGTTATGACAAAACTACAAACCTTAACTTACAGAAAATACAGATATGTTTCTGTTTATATCTATCTACTTGGAGTCAAAACCCATGACTTCTTTGAATATTCACAAGGGAACCAAACCAAACCAACCCAGTTTGGTTTGGACTCACTGCCTCAGGAATTTTTATGCCCAGCATGAAAGAATCACCAATCTTTTTTTCTTCTTCTCTTTTCTCACTCTTTTTTACATTCTACAATTGGAAAGTATACTATAAACTACCCAATCTAGTGTTCCACATAAAGTGCAGCTCAGGCATGTCAGTGAACAAGTCTTCAGAACTCGCTTTAAGAGTTGGGAACGAACGTGCCAATGTACCCGAAACCCATGATGAAGAACGCGATCGCCTGGATGAATAAGTACAAGAAGTAGTGGTTCTTCCCAAACACAACGTCGTAGCAGCCACAGAAGGAGAGGAAAGCCCCGACCCCGAGCTCTAACAAGTGGAGCCTGTCAACGTACAAACAGGTGGATTAGAACCAGTAACCTGATACAGGCCCGCCAGGTCTCAATCTAATATAGGTATCTCGGGATAATCTCATAATAGTACACTAGCCTTATCACATTTCTCACTTGACTATATTGAATTTCAAATCAACTACACTAAGCTTTCAAATTCTCTTTTAACTTTGTTCTGATAGTAAATGACGAAAATACCCTTTCTTAATTTTCAAAAATATGTCACCGCTATAATAGTTCTGCCCAAGTTTCCTAAATAACTCCAGGGGTATTGTTGTCATTTATCACCAAAACAAGGGTATTTTTGTCACTTAATACCAAAACACCGTCAAATGGAGTGACCAGCGACATAAATTTTATAGTTGAACAAGTTAGTGCAATGTGTACCTATCTCCGAGCCTGAACCTGGGCTTCTTGGGCGCTTTTGAGTTTGGCTTGATCTTCATAGCGTCTCCAAGCTTCTCGGTGACGAT
>JAYMSW010004849.1:0-10595 GCA_036897725.1 Erodium texanum | reverse complement strand
TCATCGAATTGTTGCCACAAAGTATACCAACAGAGACTTTTTCTTTGGTCTACAAAATAGAGTTTGTAGCTAATAAATTGAAGAAAGCAAGTTTATCTTATTTATAATAAATGAAAATGAACTCTTACATTACAAAATAAATTATGTAGGTGGTTGAATATGTCTATTTTAAAGATATAAAATATCATGTCATTAGTAAAAATATTCAAGCCCTTACCAGATCCAGATGAATATGTTTAATCACATATCTAAGTTGTTTTAGTTATCCAAATTATTTAGAAATGAATACATAGCATGTTTCATACTTTTCCCGGCCTTGTAGCATAAACAAATAGGATTTAGAAATGAAGACATAGCACGTTTTCCAACCCTGTGGCATAAACAGACAACATTAGCTTGATTAAATTTGAATAATAACTGATACAACCTATAATATTGAATTGATCAATTGCCATAAATAAAGAAAATTGTTGGCCGAAGATGCAACACTGCATAAGTATTTGAGGCTTGAGTTAAAAAGGGAAGGAAACTTGGTACAGAAATCACCTTGTTTTTGGTTGTTGCTTCCTTTTTGATATCATCAGCCCAGGTAACAGCTACAAATCATCCGATTCATCTTCACATCCTTCACCCATCAGAACTGAATCATCCGCAACACCCCAAATCCAAAATCAGTGAGATCTTCAATGATTTAAACCCTGAATATCATCACAATGGAAACAGACGAAAAGCACTTTAGTGCGAACAAAGATGCTGACAGTTTCAGGGAAGAAGCAAACATGATTGTTACATATGTCTTCATGAACTCTAATCAGTAAGAACATGTAGAAATTTTGATATTAAGTAAATATGTACAACATGACGACACATGAGGCGTGATCGGCACGCCAACTGGAATTCAATCTCGCTATTGCAACTACTGATTATGCATTCCTCAAATCTGCGGGGCCGTTGGCTTGGTCGGATTTCCATCGTTTTAATGCCAAGTTCCAGAGCTGCGCAAATGTGGACTAAAATTTCCTTACTGATAAGATTATTATTTTCGTTTTTGTGATTTTGTTGTTCGTGAAGGATTGGTGGGGGAAGAGAATGAACCATTGGCTATGGAAATCCACGGTTCAAAATCCGATCAGATCAGCCCCAAGTTTAGTAACTAAACTTCGGCGGTTACATGGGAAATCAAACCATCGACGGAAACTCCGATTATTATGGTAATTGTGCTTGAACGTAGACTCTCAAAGATTTTCCTTTTTATTATTTAAAAAAATTCAAAAATCAGAGAAAAAACAAGAAGCAAAAGTAGGAATAGTGAGAGAGCCATGTCAGCCACCCAAGATATTAGATATAGATAGATTATATGGTTTTACTGTATTGTTTATAATTTGTACAACGAACTAAACTGTTTTACTCAAAAAAAAAAAAAAAACTAGACTGCTTACCAATTTGTAACACACCAGTGTATGCGGAACTAAATTTGTATTTTGATAAAAGAGGTAGATATATTTACAACAAGTTTGACGTATTTCAAATTTAAATAGAAACACTATTTTTTTATTAACAATTTTATGTTTTGCTATTGAGACTTGAACCCTTTTCCCTAGTAATAGGGTTGTATAGACTGGGGTTAAATTGGCCATTAGGCCAACAAGTTTTAGTGAACATAAACTATTTTTTTTATTAGAAAGAAAAGATATATTTAAAAAAATGTATTGTGGATTCCATGATGGGAGCTATATCGCAAAGAAGTACAATAATGAAAAGTCAAGAGTTACAAAGGAGAACAGCAAGAGATGCTTAAGCACCCACAACCCCAACTCAGACCCCGTAACTGGATTGGTGAACAGTGATACAGAAGATGCAAACGGAACTCCAGGAAAGAAGATCCATCATCCTGGGTCATCGAGAAGAGCAGTGGTAACAGAAACTATGTTAATACGATTGATTATCATCATACTATTCTTTGTACATTCCTACTTGTTGGTATATTTAGTACAAGTACAAGCAACAGTACCACAATAGCAATATGAGTACAAGTGTAAAATGATGGGCAAGAGTCACTCCATCTTGGTATACTTGATTGGTTTAGAGAAGTTTGGAATTGTTAACCATCGTCTCCAAAAACGATCAAATCCATGTACTCTAATCGGACAATGGATCCTCTTAATCTTCTTGGTCATATTACCATATCTTCGTTTGAGGAGCCTTATCGGTTTTCTTGTGTACTTACTACATCCTGCTTTTGCTTTGGGTCAAGGATAAGTATGTCAGTCAAAATTGGACATTATTGAATATCTTATAAGAAATGTTGATTCATTGTGAAAATTTCAGCATGAAAAGAAAATGATTTGCAGAATGGCATACCTTGAACTTTCTTAACATGCCGGCCTTGTTCCACTCTTCCTTTCTGCAGGACCTGCAAGTTACATATTGGTATTTGTTTTCTTACCAAACTTATTTATTAGGGTCCAAAAACACCTTTCGCTGAGGAAAGGGTTAAGAGAAAGCAGAACTTTTAACACAGAAAAAAATGGTCCATCTCAGACCAAAGTTTCAGGTCGGTACCTCAACCAAACTCTCCAGGCCTTTGTCAGCCTCCTTTGTAAGAAACCTCTAGTGCACTGCTTTTTAGCAATAGGTGAGTGCCAAGACAAAAGGGAAAGTTATAGAATCAGAATATAAAACCAACCTTTACATGATATTTCACATAGGGGTAGAAGTTGAGCAAACTCCATACTGTGTTGTCCAACCTTTTCCCATGTATATGACGTGGATAAATATCTGTGGAAGGGTGAGGCCAGTCAAGCTCTTTGTTTTACTTTTTATTTAAAAAGAGTTCCAAAGGGAGGGATGAGAAAATATGAAAAACACCAGCACTCAACAGGAAGCTTTTAGGTGTTTACAAAACCTAAGAAGCCAGCTATTTTTGAAAATCTATACTTGATGAATATGTGTTTGATCAGTTTGAACTCAATTTGAGAAAATATGAAAAACACAAGGACTTGTAATATGAGAACATACAGTTTGTAACATATGAACGTATACAGTCTGTGATAATATTGTATTTTTGGTGAAAGGAAAACACATTTGAGGGTCAGGCAAAGTGAGTAGTGTATACCGAATGAGACGAATCCTCCATTGGTGCTCAAGTCTTGGAGAAGTTCCCCTCTCAATTCTGCGGGAGGAATGGGAGACCAGGTGCATGGAGGTGCTTTACCCCACTCTCCTGAGCTTCCTACATCCATCAGCTCCTGTTCATCAACCAACAAATTATAAGGACTTGGATTTCAGAGCTTCATATTCAAATTTTCTTTGGCATATTTACCTGGAAGAAGGCTGTTGCTATTATCACATCTGACTCGTCTTTAAAACGCATTGGGAACACTGCTGTCATCTTCTCTGCCTGAAAAAACATGAATCTTGTTCAACTTTTTTCCAAGCTGCCATATAGCAGCATGCCTGGTAGATTCAGTTTGAGAGTTTATATATACACTATTTTATTACTAAGCATAGTTTAATATATTCATATTGGAAGTTAATTTCTCTGTGGGTTTTCATTTGTCTTTTTCAAACAATGTAAATATGGAAAATCTTGAGGATTACCTGTCTGATGACAAAGAAGGGCTCCCTTGGGTGATACACAAGTTTGATTGGTTTATACATTCCTTGGGACATGTTTGGCGAATTGACCTTCTTTAGCATCTCTTTCAGCTGAGAACTTAGTATCATTGATTGGACTGTGGATATCTTCGTAATTACCTTCACAGAGTCTGGCTAAGAGAAGTTTCCCAAAATTATATGAGAAGTAAGAGGTATTACCACTTAACTTTCTTGATTATTATCAAGATTGATTTATCAAATAACTTACCCTGGTCAGAAAGGCCAAGGTTCAAATGCCTTTACCACTAGGCTAACCAGCTTTAATGATTAATTTCCATCTATCACCCTATGTTGTTTGTCTGATGATATCGATATTTTTTTTCCCGACAATATAGTGGTAGTTTCTTCAAATAATCAAAAGCCTCATAGTTCTTGTAGGGCTCCGAGTTGTATCCTTACTCGAGCAAAGGTGCTTTTTTTGTTTTAAAAAGTAAGCTCACACTTGGTATTTATGATATTTGTGCAGACACATATAATGAAGAATTCATTTTACTTCTAAGTTGTTATCGTATAGATGTGAATAGTAGGATACCACAAATAAGTTGTTCTTGTATACAACTAAGAGAATTGGGTGAAGACAATAATACTAATAGAAAGGAAGATAAAACAAAACCAGTAACCCAACAAGCATCGGAAATATTAGATAGCTAACTAAACTAAAAGTTTAAGCTAATAGTTGAATGCCCAATTATAATTTTATAACGTAACAAGAAACATTGAGAGCAGTGTAATTTCCTTGACAGTTTATATGAGCACAACAACATGGAAAGTGCATACATCATACTATAAAAATGGGGCTGCACCAACATGTAGATTCAAGTGGGTCTCCAATGCAAAAAAAAATGCTAGTGATTGAGTATAATCAAACCTTTGCCTGGTGGAATCTTGGCTAAGTTAAGCCTTAGAGTAAGTTGATATCCTTGCTTAGCAGGGTCAAGAATGTGTACTGCATCAGAACAAATTCGGTTGATCATATCTGTAGTGTACTCTGAAAGGCCTTGTGGGAGTAGCATTGGTTGGGAGAGCAGTGGGGTTGATATTGACAAGTAGGTGTAAGGTACATCCGATGCTGAAGACTGTTAAAGGTTATTGCTAGATATATAACATTGTGATTATTTCAATAAAATTCACTACTTCTCACCTGAACATGGTACTCCACTGCTCCAAATTCATACAAGTGAAGGTCAATCTCCATGGCCTTTTCAGCACTGTCATGCAACAATACATTAATCTTGATTATATAATCAAGAAAGTCAAGTGGTAGTGTCCCCTTACTTCTATATAAGTAAGATTGAATCTTACCCACACTTGATACAAAGAAATCGCCGTATCTAAAAAAAAATAGCACTCATTTGGTTTTGAAAACCAAGAGGGCTTCCTTTCTCCTCGTAGTGTTTTGATGTTTAGGCCTATTGTTTTGCTTGTTGGAAATGCACATCTTAGAGACTTTCCCATGCCTTAAAACTTAAGTTACATACCTGTATAATTTGAGCAAGATCTCCTTAAGCGCCGGAGATGCCCTCTGAAAGCACAACATCTTCTTGGAAAGCTCCTTGCCTCACTCTCTTACACTTTGAGATGATGCTGGTGTTCAAGTGAGAACCACTAGCTTGGGTATCGCTGCCTAGAATGACAACTTGGAGTAAAATCTAAGTTCAATATGACAATCATGATTACCAACCTTTGAAGCAAATACCTACTCACCCCCCTTTAACTTGTTCTGCAAGCATGCTTAATTGGTCAGTACTACCCTTCTTTTTGTATTTTTCTTGTGGAATTCATAATGACAGCAAATGATTATTCTATGCAACTAAAAAGTACTTGAGTTGTAATGATTTATATTTCTAGTTACCAAGGTCATAAACATAAAAATCATACTCCACCGTGTAAGGACATTTTAATTATAAAATAAGCATCATGTATTTAAGAGTTCGGTAAAAGACGTTATTTTCAAAATGTGTTAGATTGTTACCTTATATTAATTAGGTGTACGCTCACGAGTTACGCGAGTATGTATAATATGTTAGTAATTATGTTTTGATATCTTGTTTATATGCAAAGAAGGTCTCAAATGTTACATTTCTCATGCATTAGTGTCTCAAAATATTTGATATGGTAATATGCAAAATAATACTAAATTATACGTAATGATCCAAAAACATAGTATTGATTAAACATATCATGCATTTACATATATGATTTAAGTCCAAAACATAAGTAGGATTGTGTTATGTTATTTTGTGCAACGGGTTGATTTATTAGACTTATTATTCCGAGTAAGTTCATTTATGAAACCTTTTTACTATAAAAATTGAGGATTTAGACTTCTTTACTATATGTTACTGGCTTTGTAAAATGTACTCGGATTGCGAAGCATTGAGCATGTATATTTCATAGTTTTTTTTGTTTAACTTGTTCCTTTGATTCAATCAAGTTCTTACACTTAAGTTCTTGTTTTTATTCAATCAGATTCTTACAATTAAATTCTTCTTACATAACTACTTTAAAAAAATCAAACACTTTTCTCTCAAACTTTGGTGTTTTTATTCAATCAGGTTCTTATAATTAAATTCTTCTTACAGAAATACTTAAAAAAAATCAAGCACTTTTCTCTCAAACTATGGTGATACATAACACATTCATTATGGGTGATACACAACACACTCATTATCAATTATGAAAATGTGGATGGAATTTCCTCCCAATACATGTTTCATAAAGCAATTTTCTCTCAAATGATCATACATAACACACTCATTATCACTTATAAAAATATGGATGGAATTTTCTCTCAGTACTTATACAATCTGAAAGATAAGATAATAGAAAAACTTTTTATATTGCTTTCTTTGTTTACAAAACATGGACAAAACATCAGAAGGGCTTGAAAAAGGAAATTACTTTCTTTATTCATTCAAGAAACATGGCTAAAAAAATCAGAAGTTCTTGAAAAAAGGAAACTAAACCCAACAAATTTTCCCTAGCATCACCTTCAACTGTAGAGACAATACCCCTACAACACTCCTTCCCCAATCACCTAACTACTACCATGTAATACTCAGTTACAGGCAGATTCGGGGGTGAGGCAAAAAAGGCAACTTATTGAACTCATCAGTCTTCTTCAGAGAAAAAGATAGCAAAACAAAACAAAAAATAAAAATATATACTAACGACAACCATTTGACATCATCGAAAATTGGAACTTTTATGTTTCTGGTGTAAATCAAACTTTGGGCTTAGGCTCTATTGGTGCACCAATCGTCTGAGACTCAGTCACACTGCAAGCTTTGGCAAGCACCATTCCACACAACTTCAGGGATGGGCTCAATTTATGTACTGCAAAAAACAATGGTGTATATAAATCACATCATATGTGTTTCATTATAATTATTAGAGTAACAATTTTGTAATGTTTGAATCTTTGAATTTGTATTGTTTTTCATACAAATTGGGGATCATTGATCGAAAAGTTTCAACGATTAGGATTGGTTCCTAGTTTTCATTCTAAGAATGATTTTAGACGAAATGTCCCCATAATGATTGTTTGACAGTTCCTTTAAAATTAAAGCATGTAAAGGAGAATTGAAGAATATATATAATGCACACCAAGACACTCATTTTCCTGCGCCAACTCAAGAACCAGAACAATGAAACCCTTTTACCCAGCCACAAAAATCAACACATACCCAAAACAATACACATTAAAATCTGATTTAACACACAAACCAATCAATCAAATTGAACCCAAAACTCCCAATCACCAGCCTTGAAATTCTAAAACATAATACATATTCTAGATACACCAACAATAAATTTAATTGTAATCAGAGTGCCTAACAGAAGTACCTGCTACTGTTTTCAAGTATAAATTAATTGGGGTGAAGTCAGTCAGGAGTTAGGCCCACATGTATACTTTTTGAATGTTAAGAGATCAGTTTATGAGATTCTAAGTACACCACATGAGACTTTTATAACATGACAATTCAAAAAAAAAAATAACAACACATAAGTAACAATTCTAAAACCTTAAAACACATAACTGCATCTCATCCGCTCAAGAAAGTCTACCATTCGTATAAATATTGTTATTGGCTTAAATATTACTCATCTACTAAAGAAACTGTAAATACAAAATGAAAAAAAAGAATGAGAAGATACAAACCTGGAAAAATCTTTTGCAGGTAAAAAAATGGAAATACCATCTTCATTTGGTGTTTCCAGATCATGCAAAGAGAAGAATACCTTATCCGTACAACATCTCCATCTCCTGCTGACAATGCATTCCAGAATCCAAAACAATTAATACCAACAAAAAATAAAATAAAACTCTACCAACTAATAGATAACTTTTTGCTGTTCGTATCTGGAATTGAAAACATACCTAAATTCGCAAGACTTTTAATCCTATGAGAGACAAAAACGATTGGAGCAATCACAGAAATGCAGACAGAGAGAGGATAGAAACCCTCTAACACCGACGAACTTGCTTCTAGGTTTTCGGTTCCGATCCTCGCCCAATCGCACATTTCAGTCCCAAATCAACACGATTCAGGAAGAAGAAAGGGTGGAAAAGAGATTTGCAGGATCATTTCACAGGGGTTCTTCCTCTCGCACAAGATCCCGTGAGACGACGCTTCCTCTCCTTACGATGCTCTGCGTCGCTTTCTTTCCGCAATCGTTCGGGACTTGCCGGACCATCAGCCATCGCGTCGGGGAAGGCCTGCCCATTCCTTCCAAGCTGATATCGGGAACGTCGAAAATACAAATTCTCTTCTGCATGGCGTCCAGCGAGTCGGAAGGAGAGTAAGAAAAGGAGGAAGAGAGAAAAGGAGAGACGATGAAAAGTCGTCAATCCCAACCCGTATGGATCTATCAGAAACGAACCCCTAAAAGATAGGGAATAACTAATTTTTTTTGTGAGAGCCAATCATAAACTCCTAAAGTGCCATGTGCAGGAAATACTTTGATTTAAAGATGTCCAGTGTACAATATTGCGTCCTCCGTTTATATATTTATAGATATAGAAGGAAGATTCCCACCCTGTCTGGTGGATATCTTTATAGAAGAGGGTTATTTCCACGTGGACACATACTCTTCCCACAATGAGTTTCCAAGAAAAAAAAATTTGATTAGGACCAGGTTGTTTTTGTTGAATCGTTTTCTTCCCTTTCCAACCGGTGCTTGAAGCAGTTTCTATTAATGCTCTGTATAATCATGTTGGTTTACATCAGCATGGCCAGAATCAAAACCCATACACACAACCACAATAAATGACGCTACTGTCAACCCTCCTCAACGACCTCTTCCCCAGTGTCTGCGCCTCCGCCTTCGACTCCCCCATCTACTCTGCCGCCATATTGGACTTCTACACCTTCTGATAGTGCGCCCTTGCTTGCGTTCTTTCTCCCACTGCCCACTCTCAAGGGTAACCCTAAACGCTATGTCTCTAGCCTACGAACTCGAGAAGGCTCTTGGCAACCATTTTCCTGAAGGTGAGCGTGATTTTGCATTGGAGAATTTTGGGAACACTTGCTACTGTAACACTGCTTTGCAGGTTCTCTTCTAATTGCATCCATTTCAATCGCTGATTTGATGTTCGTATTTTATTCAATATTTTTCTCTAACAATTTTGCGTTTATACCCTATCGGTGATTTTAATCTATGGTCTTTTGAAATCAACTGGTGTTTGTATGTGTTGAGTTTGTGAGGAATTGACTTATTAGTAAATATAATCTTCCAGTTTGTGGGTTTTGTTACTTTTAGGCATTTCCATGTTGTTATAGGATTGTAATTCAAGGTGTATCAGTATCAGTATGGTTATGAAATGTGTTTGGTGTCTGTGATTAAGCAATGAAGTTGTTTTAGGCATTGCTCTTCCGCTTCACCCCTTCAGGTCTATTCCCTCTTCCATTGATTCTAGCAATTTGAAATGTGTTTACTAGTTACTTGATTATTACTTTGCGAGTTTTTATATGATCATTACAAATCATGTTGGAAGTCATATTTTAATGCTTTTTTTATACAATGTATTTTGTCATAATCAACTTGTGTTGATGAAAAATTCGTCAGTTGTTTTACATATATGATCTTTAGATATGCAAGACCATAGGCCTTTAATAGAGCTAACAAGGCTTTTTTAGATATGACTTCACCCTAACTGTGATACTCAGGCGCTTTATAGTCAATCTGTTGCAAGAAAGGTTGAAGGTTCTGGGAAATTTCGAAGTGCATTGAACCACAGGCATGGCTCTTAAATTTTTTGTTAAATTTGTTTGAAGCTACTAATTTTAGAGCGTTGGAGCAATTATATATGATAATTGCTTTCTATTTCCAAGTTTTATTTGTTTATCCTCCAAAGAAGCAACTGCTAATTTTAGAGCGTTGGAGCAATTATATATGATGATTGCTTTCTATTTTCATGTCTTATTTGTTTATCCTCCAAAGAAACAACTGACACTTAAATATAATGATCTTCTTTCATTTTGCTTGCCTACCATGGAGGTTGGTGTCTTAACTTATCTTTCTCTTATTTTTTATAATTAATACAACATATCTTGGACATTCTTTTTACACTATAAGTTAAACGTAAGTTTAATACAACTTATTTCATCACATAATGCTTAAATCCAGTAAGAAAGTTGCTAAGTTTACCAACACCTAGAAGTCCAACTTAAGGTATAAGACAAATATTTTACTTACTTTAGCAATTTGTGTAATGATAGCTAGAAGCCTTCTTTGATAGTTGTTTTTGCAAAGACTACTGTTTCTGAATTAGGCTCTGAAAACATATGCAAATGTATGAGAAATAAATTCAGATGAAGTTCCATTAGCATCATAAACACTAACAAACACAATTTTGAAACTTTGTTTGCAACAGTCATCATGAGTTTGAAATTGTCAAAATCAATGGTTTGCTTGGAAACATCAAAGCTAATCTC
>JAYMSW010004848.1:0-10596 GCA_036897725.1 Erodium texanum | reverse complement strand
TGATGTTTGAGTGCATTTCATTTATCAATTCAAATGACTGATTTTGTGCTTCACCTTTCGAGTTCGATAACAGATAACTTCTTAGTTATTTTTATGTATAAAATGACATGAATTTGAAAAGTTCAACTGGGGACAGAAATTGTCATTTTGCTTACACCGGAGGGTAAACAAAAAACAAAAGTGTACCGTCCAGGGGTCAAAATAATGAAAGTTCTTGACTAGGGACTAAACAAAATGACAGTCCAAGGTAATGGTCTTATATCAAAAATAGGAAAGCCTTGCCCTTTCTCCATAAAGGAAGAATTGAAAAGTCTTATAATGATTGTAAATGCTGATTTAGAATCAAATGGTAGAAGTAAAACCGAATATAGCATCTGATATTATCTAAGAACAAAATGTTTTATAATATTCTTATAGCTGTAAGAACCATGAGTGAGGGAATGTCATTAAGATTCCTTGTCTGTGACTCACTGACAGTGTTATCAAGACAGCAGCGAGACTATGTGGACAATGGCTTTGCAATATTTTTTAAAGACCTGAAAGTTTAAAGTAGGGAATCACTAGATGGAGTTATATTATGAATGTGCAGTGTAAAAGACTGAAAGCTTAAAGCAGGATGATGTTATGTTCCTCATCCTCTTGTCATTATATTATTTTTGGGTCTCATTTGTGTTTAGTAGTTGTAATATGTAATTTTCCTCCACTTAAGAGGTTGGCTAATATTGCTGTCTTTCCTTTTCCCTTTCCCTTTCATTTTCTATTTGTTCTGCTGAACAAAGGAACCGTTCTTGATACAGTTGGCATGTGTATTTTTATTTCCTGTAAGGCTGTAAGCTTTGCGTTATTAGCATATACTTGGAACCAGTTTTAGTGACGATCTGATATTGTGATACTTATCTTTGTTTTCTTGTAACCAACATTTTTGTCTGTCTTCTCCAGGTGTATTCAACGTCAATGGCAATGCTGCTGACGACGACTCTGTCTGTCTTCCTCTTCAATTTTACACCAACACTTCAGGTAAGCTTAATGCAAAGTTAGCCAGAGTTGTGGTATCTCTCTCTTAATGATAAAGCTTCTTTCTATACATGTGCAATTGCAAACACTGATATAGATATTTCCTATGGTGGTGCAGCTTTTCTTGGGTATTATTGTTTGCATGATGTCACTACACATGTATTTTGCCCCTCCAAACATGCTTGTGGATCTGTCTTCCACAGAAAATCAGATTGAAGTTAGTATTGATAAGAGAACAGATCCATGATGTATGCATACTGATGAGACCAACTTTTTAAGTTTCCACAATAGTAGCTTGCAACTTTTTTGTGGTATATATAGCAGCACTACTTGAAGTAATATCAAGTGTCAACATTTGTTTGCAAGAAATTTGTTGAGGGATTGAAGTGCAAATTCTTAACCTCTTGATGAAATGATACATTCATCGAATATGTTTGGTGCTAACATGGAATGCGAAATCTTAGTATCATTGTACAAAGTATTGTCTACATGCCTAACTCTTCATAAAAAATTCTTCAATTAGATTATTTCGTTCTCGATTTTTTGAATTCTATTCAAGGGGATTCTGTAAATATTCCATTCCAAAAATAGAAAGTTCGAATCCATTGGGATTTGTCTTGTTTTGAAGATTGGATGCAGTTACTAATTCATGATCTGACATGTATAGAATGACAACTTTATTCTCGAATCTACGAGTATTTTTATGAAAGCCTTTCATTTGCTTCTTTTCGATGGAAGTTTTATTTCCCTAGAATGTATCTTAATTATGCGTCTAATTCTTCTTCTGATGATCCATGTTGCATTGCATTCTCTATAATATCATTTGGCTAACAAGTGAAGTCTTGACCTTAAATGCTAGTATCTTAACGACAAAAGCTAGCTTAGACAATACATGACATTATAGTTTGACATTCTTCCATGTGACATGATATTCTAAAAGCACCACAGTGGGGCCTCCGATAGATGGTTTCAGATAGTCTATTGGAGGTTGACCTCTAGCCAGTGTGAGGTGTAAGATTCAGATGATTCCGATTGGAGGTTGGAACCGAGCCTCCAATGCCTCCAATCCGGTGTCAACATGTGGCAGGTCAGTTGAAAAAACAATGATTGTTGAGCTCCAACGGTCATTTTTATAAAAAGAAAAAATCTATATAAATTGATTTAATATTTAATTATTTCTATAATTACATAAAAACATAATTTCTTAATCACAATATTAAATAACATGATTTAGGCTTAAATAATTTCTTAATCATTTTTAACCCATGTGATTTAGGGTTTTAATTAGATATTTATTTATTTGTAAATTGAATTGAATTGATTTTTTTAAAAAATATTTATATGATTAAATTGATACATAATTCCTAAATTAGATTTTTAGTTCCCTATTTGTAATTTTAATTGACTTTCTTTTTTCTTCTGAAAACATAACTTTAATTGAACTGGGTGAGCTTTTAATCATTTACCTAATTAATTGGATGCACAACTCTTTAATCATATTTACAGTTATAGCGTGATTCAAGGTTTTAATTAGTTCTATAATTAATTTGGTTTTAATTTTCTCTCTAATTAAATTTTGATTAATATTGATTCAAATATCATCTAAATCCAACATCACTACTATAAACAGGGTGGTCTCCTTTATTTGATCTCTGATTGACAACATAATTAATTACTCATGCAAATTCTCCCTGAACTGCAACTTCGGAAGGCCCAACATCATCCGAACCTAAGCCCGAAAAGAAAAATGCAGTCACCGCGATGGCGCACTGTAGTTGTAAAAGCGCATCCACAATTTCCGTTTCCATTTCCATTTCCCTCTCCCCATCCTCTTTTCAAAAAGGCACATTCGAAACCCTATTTTTCTCAAGGAGAAGATGCCGAGAGAAATCATTACACTGCAGGTGGGACAATGCGGGAACCAGATCGGCATGGAGTTCTGGAAGCAGCTCTGCCTCGAACACGGCATCAGCAAAGACGGCATCCTCGAAGACTTCGCCACCCAGGTCATCATTTCTCATATTTATGTTAAGTAGAAACAAAAGAGACCTAATATCAAAGGATTTGACATATGGAGCTTGCTTGTGTATAAACACATACAGTAGTTGGGTTTTCATTTTGTATATGGGGCAGAGTAATAAGCGGGTTTTCTGGTTGTTAATGTAGCTTGGTTTGATTGTTTAGCTCATGTTGAGTGTTTCTGATGGAAATTAATTGTCTGAATCAAACATTTCAAGTTATTAAATACTTTGGTAATTCATGTGAACTATGTGTTTTTTGTTTTGTTTTGAAAGCTGTGAATTATGTGTTTGATAGGATGAACATAATTGGCCAACTTGTTAACTGTGGTTCTACTTCAATTGACACTTTCACAAGGGTTAATTTATCAAAACTGTCATGTTTGCAGGGCGGTGACAGGAAAGATGTATTCTTTTACCAAGCTGATGATCAGCACTACATACCTCGTGCTTTACTGATTGATTTGGAGCCCAGGGTCATTAATGGTATTCAAACTAGTGAGTACCGTAATCTTTACAATCATGAGAACGTATTTGTTTCAGATCACGGAGGAGGTGCTGGAAATAACTGGGCTAGCGGATATCACCAGGTTGGTGACATTATTTTCCTGTTGTTCTCAGACAGACTTCTAAACATCCTTCTGGTTATGTGCCAAAGCCATCCATGAGTTTATGTATAGCTGTATGTTTAGAGATTAATGAGTATCCAAACATGTCATATGGTTGTGGCAGTCTTAGATAACATGGGACCTTATTTACCTCTAGAATTTGAAATTCTCATTGTCCTTGGTCAAAACACAATGAACTTTTTGGATGAGTTGGTCATGTATGGTACCAAAGCTGTCAACTTGCAACTTGTCATGCTTGTTAAAAACAAGTTCTTTCTTGCAGGCGAATAATTTTAAATCTGATGTTAACAATGTATGTTTTTTTTTTCATGTTGTTTACATAGTCATTTAATTCTTGACCAGGGGAAAGGTGTGGAAGAAGATATAATGGATATGATTGATAGAGAAGCTGATGGAAGTGATAGTCTTGAGGGTTTTGTTCTATGCCACTCAATTGCAGGAGGAACAGGCTCAGGTTTCGATACTTCCCATGACCAATTTGTTTTTCCTTATATAAACGTGCAAAACATGTATGCTCTTTTTTGTCAAATACGTGGCTGAATAATTCAACTACAATATAAAATTTAGTTATTGCATTGTCAGTAATTCATAGTTTTTTTTAGACTCAGAAAATCATTAAATTGGCTGACAGGATATTGGGTTTAGAGTAAATCCCAGTTCTCTTTGAATTTATAATGCCCATCTATGCATGAGGTAGTTTATGAGTTATGAATTTGAAAGCAAGCATGAGGTTAAGATATTTATTTCAAACACAAGTATTTCTATAATGTTTTCCACCTGCTATTATCTGCATTTGAGTATCTGGTATACTTGACGGTTCTCTGATTTAGTACTGTTTGGCCACATTACTGAGTGCTCTCACTTAATGTAATGAAGGTATGGGTTCATATTTGTTGGAGGCTTTGAATGACCGTTACAGCAAAAAGTTGGTCCAGACATACAGTGTATTTCCAAACCAAAAGGAGACTAGTGATGTGGTGGTCCAGCCCTACAATTCACTTTTAACTCTCAAGAGATTAACCCTAAATGCTGATTGTGTTGTCGTTCTGGACAACACTGCACTGAATAGAATTGCTGTGGAGCGACTTCATTTATCAACTCCTACCTTTGCCCAAACTAATTCTTTGGTTTCAACTGTAATGTCTGCAAGCACAACCACACTGCGGTATCCAGGATACATGAACAATGATTTGGTTGGTCTTCTTGCGTCCTTAATTCCAACTCCGAGATGTCATTTTCTGATGACAGGGTATACACCACTTACAGTGGAGAGTCAGGTATATATTAAACATCATTTGCAAAATACCATGTTCTAATCATTATTAGTTGTTTTTGATTTTCAACTGAAGCCTGAGAGATTCAGCAAAAGATATCAGTGACTCTAAAACTGAGGTTTCTGCTTGAAATTTCAAGTATCACCCTGGTCCTAAAAAGATATTTTTGCATTTCTGCAGCTCCTGACCCTCACTTGAACCTAGGGATGCAATATGTTACAACTGATAAGAGGAGATCGGCCAAAGTAGTTGTGGCAAGTGTTAGTCATGGCATGTGTGAATTTGATTGTGAACAAATATGCCATTTAAACTTTAAAACATAGTTGTGATTTCCGAACTTGCTTATGTCCTATAAGTGGTTTCAAGATGTGTTTTGCTCTCAAACCAATCTAATTGTGATCATAATAAATATTTCAAAAAAAAAATTGTGATAATAATAGTGGCTGTTACTGGATAAGTCCAAGAGTGGTTTGATTTCAAGATTACGAATGGTTTTGGTTTGTGTAAAGTTTTAGATTGCAGTATCTCCTATTTCCTCTGAACTTGGATTACTATAGATGTATTGATGCAAATAAATTTCTTGGCAGGCGAATGTTATCCGCAAAACTACTGTGCTAGATGTCATGAGAAGACTTCTGCAGGTAAGATTTTTTGCTTATGTGGTTTTCAATTATATGTATAGAATGAAGTTCCTTCAATATTGACATATGTTTCTTGTCTACTTTATAAATATATTAGACAAAAAATATCATGGTTTCCTCTTATGCGCGAACAAAAGAGGCTAGTCAAGCAAAGTACATATCTATACTGAACATCATTCAAGGAGAAGTGGATCCAACACAGGTCATATTAATATTACTGAACACATATCTTTTACTTCTTCCTCTCTCATATTCTGTTGTTTATTTATTTTTTATTCTTTTAGTTTTAGGGTTCTTAACTTGTATATTATTTAATGTTCAACTCAAAATACATCCCTATATTAGATGAAAAGTACTCACATTCTTTTGATTACATTATATTTCCGATGATGTATAAATGTTCCATTTTGGAAGTTACTGATAATATCTATAGTATGTTGGAGATTTTGTTCATGTTAGCAGCAACTTTTGCTGATCAGATGACATGTTTGTCCTGAGTGTTGTAGTGACGTGGGATGCTCATTCACACAACTATATGTAGAAAATATGTTGCTCCCTTTAGTTTTGTAAAACCGCGAGCTTCTGATATTGTTAATGTTGTAGAAAGGCTACATTTGTTGGAACATTAGATCAATCCTAATAGAATACAAACTCTACTAGATAATATCATCAAAACAAACTAAAGTCAATCTCTATCTGTAACACCCCCTTCATGTGCACTTGGACCAAACATTATTAAAAAAGACAGACAAACAATGGTTGCACACTATGCGGCAAAATTTTCTGGTATGTAGCACACTTGGGCGGCAAAATTTTCTGATAGCTCACACACTTGGGCAGATCATGAATGGAAACTTGACAGATCCGCACTTGAGCATCACTTATGCACACTTGGGCACTGGAATGGAGAAAATTTGGTTGCACACCAGGGCAGACCAACACTACACACTTGAGTAACACGCCTCAATAATCAATACCAAAATCAATCTGCACTCTAGAGCAGATTGGAAATCACTTTAAAACTTTAAAACATGAGAAAACACATATGAGCAGAAAATTGGTTGGAATGGATCACTGGCTGATGAACTGTACTCAGTGAAAGCATTAGATGAACAGTATTCTGTGAACGTATCAGGTATTTGATGAATAATAGTGAGTGAATAGTGTACATGAACAGTACAATGCATGAACAGTTGCATTCTGCCACGTCATGCCCTACCCATCAGTCAAACACATGAACTGGATGAGTGGGCAAGACAGTAAGTCTAGTAAAGTCCAACTAGAAAATTCTGGAATATGGGAAGCCATAGGTTATGAGAACAAGGCTCCCTACCCACCTGTCAACACACATAACTGATGAGTGGGCAAGACAGTAAGTTACTGACGTCCAAGTAGAAAATTGTGGAATATGGGAAACCATAGGTTATGAGAACGAGGCTCTGATATCATGTAAAAATCAAAACTAATATTGTTAATGTTGTAGGAAGTCTATTTATAGGAGCGTTAGGTCAGTACTAATAGAATACAAAGTCTACTAGGTAGATCTAACTAACATTACCAGATCATTCAACTAAACTATATCTGTAACTCTAACAAGTTTTAAGACACTTTATTCTTCAGCAATTTCTCATGTTTATCAATTGCAAAGGGTTTGTAGTTTCTAAAAGGACACACGAATCTTCCCTTGGGGCCTTTTGGATGCATTTTAGCTGATAACCGATGAGATTCAATCCTCAGTTCTCATGACTCATTCTCCTATATTATGCATGTCTAACGTCAGCTCATATGTGCACATTCAGTGATGCTCCATTTCCATTTTTTGTTATTCTGTACCAGGTCCATGAAAGTTTGCAGAGGATAAGGGAAAGAAAGCTTGTCAACTTTATAGAGTGGGGTCCTGCAAGCATTCAGGTATTTCTGTTATTGAGATAATTTGTGCATCCTGTCTTATGCTGTCATCAGTGACATGTTTTATTGGTTCATTAAGATTAAATAAAAACAAATATTATGTTTGCTTTTTGTAGGTTGCTCTCTCTAGAAAGTCGCCTTATGTTCAAACTGCTCATAGGGTAATGATTTTTCTTCCCTGTTTGCCGTGTCCATATTCGGTTGTTTGGCAAGTCTGAAGGAAGCATAATTTTTATTACCATAGTCTTATGGATATATGTTTTCCCTATGAAGTGATTACCTCTTTACTGGTGTCATACATTTTTCTAGGTGAGTGGTCTTATGCTAGCAAGCCATACTACTATCCGGCACCTCTTCAGCAAGTGCCTAAGTCAGTATGAGAAGCTGAGAAAGAAGCAAGCCTTTCTTGATAACTATAGGAAGTTCCCAATGTTTGCTGTAAGTTATTATAATTTATCATAGCGTTTTGAACTTTTATTAAGTTAGCAACTGATTGAGTTGTTTCATTATATTGTTTTATGTGACATGGACAGGACAATGATCTTTCGGAATTTGACGAATCACGGGATGTGATAGAGAGTTTGGTTGATGAATACAAAGCCTGTGAATCACCAGATTATATCAAGTGGGGAATGGAGGTATATGCATGGTTACAAATAATCAGGTGATATAGCAGAAGTTGGTTTGTGCATGTCTCATCCGTGTATGTATATCTTGTTGCAGGATCCGGACCATGTCCTAACAGGAGAAGGCAGCGCTACAGGAACCGTAGATTCAAACTTGGCAGTCTGATAGGGCTCCCTGGGTATTATCACTAACACTAGGTTTTGAATTGTGTAAATTTAGTTCAACATTTGAGTTGTGATACATGCAACTGGTGTGTAATTGGGCACAGTCTTGCGTTTTCATACGATGGATGATACAGAATCCCACTGTATGTGTAAGGCTTCCCAATAGATGTTGAGTGTTTGTATCTGCAAACCTTGAATCTAGGGATAGAAACGGGACGGGTTCGGGGCAGGTATTTTGACCCCATCCTTGAATCTAGGGATGGAAACGGGGCGGGTTCGGGGTAGGTATTTTGACCCCTTCCCTGACCCCAAATGTGTGCCAGCTCCCCGAAACTGACCCTGGTTAATATTTCCCTCCCTGGTCCTGGCCCCGATCCCAACGACTTTGGGGAATCCCTGACCTCAATTATAAAGCCATTTTTTATTTATAAAATACAAAAATCGAGTAATGAAACTAGTTTACTAGCATGAAAAGTAATGGTCTGCATAACAAATCTAAGCTACTTTTATAAATAAAAAAAACACCTCAATAAATTGCTCGTAAAAGAGTTCACTAAAAATACATTTATGTGCATTCATCTTGTCATAATGCACTTAGTTCTTATTTGATTAAAACTAATTTCTCTCGTATGCATGCATATAAAATCTTGAATTTTACGTAAAGAAATTAACAAAATCCATACTTCAAATGTATTAACTGTATCAACATGAATAGTTAATTTTAAACGGTAACCATGAGAAGAAAAAAAAAAAAGGTTTAAACTCTTAATTCAAAACATAACATCAACTTCATTAAAAAGGTCAAGTTGTAGAACTTCATAAAGAATAACATAGTAATAACCTCAATTCCATCATAACATCTTAATCAAAATGGAAACTTTAAAATGAAGACTCCAAAAATAACAGTAACCATGAATATATGGCAATTAAGAGCAAGTTCTCAAGTTCTAATAACACCTCAAAGTTCCAACATTAAAACTACTAAAATAATCATCTTCAAGCATTTTCCACTAGTACGTTATTCTCTTAAAATAAAAATAAAAATCATCAAAATTAAGTGAACAAATATAGAGTATAGCAATGAAGTGCCTCATCATCATCATCATCATCATCACGATCATACTCTATGGTTAGACAATATGCATCCATCTTCGAACAATAAATCAAACCTCTTAATAAACACAATTAGAAAGAAAATAAACAAATAAGAAACATTAATTTTTCATTATAACTTAAAATAATAGATAATATAAAACATTTGATGTACCTTCTATTTTACTTTGCAACCAACTTTGAGCACACATAAGCGCTTCAAAAGTGTTTGGATGAAGTCTACTACGATAAGGATTCGTCATTCTACCATCGACACTAAATACGGACTCAGAAGCTACTGTTGAAAGAGGAATAGCTAAAATGTATTTGGCTAGTTTTTGCAAAATCGGCCACTTGAAACCATTAGTTTTCGCCCAATTTAAAATGTCAAATTCTTATATTCCAAAAAATATATATATCAAATTCCTCAGTTCTTGGTATCACAGTTTTCCACCAATTTAAAATATCAAATTCTTCAGTTCTTGGTATCACTTTTTCCTCCAAGTAATGATCTAACTCTGATTTTAATGACATATTATTTGATGATTCACTAACAGATGAATCAAATGTAGACATTCGCACAACTAAAGTCCCGCGGTTTAGTATATTAAGCGAGGATGTTTCATTAGAACTTAACACCTCATTGCGCCTCCTTGATGAAACTCTAGATTGATACTCCTCAAGTAGTGAATAACAAATTTTTCTAACTTTCTCAATCTCTACACCCGAATCACTGTCATAAAGTTGAGGAGGAAAAACTCCTATAGCTTCATCTTGTACCTTGGATCCCAAATTGCAGCAATGCTCATAACACCATCAATGATAAACCAATATTTGTCAAACTTGCTCAACATATTATATGCCATAGATTTTATCATTGTAGATGCAGATGATTGGCATGAAATCAATGAAAGTTTAATATCACGTATTTCAGGCAAGAATATGTTGGCGATAAGATACTTAGTTCAAGAAAATTTCTCTGTCACATCATAAAAGACATGTAGCTTACTACATACCTCCTCAGCTATATCCCACTCGTCGCTTGTTGGACAACAATTGAATAGCTCATCTTAAATGTAAAGATGATCAAATACTTCTCTATATATCAAAGCAACAGTCAACATCAAATATGTAGAATTCCACCGTGTTTTGCAATCAAGAACAAGCTTCTTTGTACATTCTACGTTCAAATGACGTGCTTTCTCTTCAAACTTTTGCACTCTTTTTGG
>JAYMSW010004847.1:0-10599 GCA_036897725.1 Erodium texanum | reverse complement strand
CTTAATAATTATTCGCATCATTATGGAACCCGGATGACCTAAACGATCATGTCATATCAGGAATTTTGTTGGGTCCAATGATTTTTGGTTCATCACCATACATGATTCAATTGGATTTATGAAAGAAAAATATAATCCAAACTTATATGATGGGAGTTTTTTTTAACTATTTGTTTCCTCCCTGAGACCATTGACATGATACAAAGATATTCAACGTCATTATCATTAGTTGTCTCAATGTCATAACCATTATGGCGTATATCTTTGAAACTTAACAAGAATCTTTAATGCATCATCAGTTATGAGCTTCGTACTATTAGGTAACATTATGTTATCTCTTCTAGAGCCTTCAATGAGATTTGATGTACCAGATATTGTTTTTACATTGCCCTTGGCAAATGTGAGATGCGAAAAATATACTTTGTTTTTCAAAAATTGTATGTGTTGTAGCACTATCCACCAAACAAAGTGGTTCTCCATTTTCCATGTTTCTTCATAATAAAAATAAGTAATATTAGAAACAAAGCTAAAACATTTTATTGATGATAAAAGAAGTTGCATAGTACTCAAAACATATGAAAACCCAAATAAATGAAACAAACGTTCAAACATAAAAGGACATATTTTTTATAATAATTTTTTTTTCTAAGCCTCCTTCTCATTATTGACGAATTGTCAAGTACTCCATTGGTATTTTCAAAGAAATCACCAATATCAAAGTGGGTAAGATCCACACCTTTTTTAGCAAAATTCATCTCAACACACATTCCTTTCAATGAGGCTTGATAAAGGTCAACTAGGTGTTTGGGAGTACGACAAGTACGACTACAATGGTTTCTCATGCCACATTGGTGGCAAATATTTTCAGTCCTTTTGAAAGTAGTATTCCCATTTTGTTTTTCATTACCATTTGTCCACTTTAGGTGGTTGTGAGACTTCTCCTTGACATTTGTGGGGCGTTGGCTATTATGGTCACGACCATGACTACGCCCAAATCCACGACCACGACCTCGTCCATACTTCTTGTTATGCTCATACTCGTTACCAGTTACAACATTCACTTCTAGGAGTACCATAGATCCAGTTGGGTGAGATTGATGATTTTTCATCAGGAGCTCATTATTTTGTTCAGCAAAAAGAAGGCATGAAATTAGCTCAGAGTATTTCTTAAAACCTCGCTCACGAAATTGCTATTGTAGAAGCATATTAGAGGCATGTAACTTAGACAAAGTCTTTCCCAACATATCTTTATCAGTAATGTCTTCTCTGCATAACTTCAATTGAGAAGCAATTTTGAACATTGCGGAATTATACTCGCATACGCTTTTATAATCTTGGAAACGCAAGTGCAACCAGTCGTAGCAAGATTTGGGAAGTATTACCGTCTTTTGGTGATCATACTTTTCTTTTATATCTTTCTGAAGGATCGAAAGGTCCTTCACCGTCAAGTATTTAGTTTTCAAACCCTCATGAAGGTGATGGTGAAGGAATATCATGACCTTTGCTTTGTTTTGTTTCGATGATGCATTCTCATCTTTTATGCTATCACCAAGACCTATAGCACTAAGGTACATTTCAGCATCAAGAATCCATGTCAAATAATTCTTTCTAGAGATGTCGAAAGCATTAAACTTGAATTTTATGATATTTGACATCCTGAGATTCAATTGAATCAACACAGTTATAATATGCCAAAGTATGATATATTTTATATGTACTAAGAACTTCTTGTTCAAATGAGCTTTAAAAGTTCAAGCTTCAACATCTCATAATATATTTTACATCAGAACTTCGGGTCATATAAGTCTCTTTGAATGAGAACCTTTTGATTTGTAAATCTTTTACTCATGTGAACTTCTAGTCACATAACTTTCATGTTACAAATATTATATAAAAATAACTCCACACAATTCTCTGATTTGAAAGATCCAATCCAAGATTAGCAATCACAAAGCATACTTAAGGGGTATGAACAAAATTATAAAATAATATAATCAAGACAATACCAAAGTGATTAAGGATAATAAGTATAATACGATTATGAAACTCTTTAATCATAAGACAAAATTTATAGAGATGTCACTTTGAAATAGCAATAGAATGTTGATGTAGAGATAGATTAAACATAAACATCAAAAAGCAATGATTTTCCAAGTGCTGGGCAATTATGAGTGATCCTTCAAAATGGGCCCATTAGCTCAGTTGATTAGAGCGTCGTGCTGATAAGGTATTATGAAATAACTAAGAATATAAAGAAAAGAGAGAATGAAGAAGATAATAATGTTATTGCTTATATAATTGTGTAATATTTATTACAATGGTCTCTATTTATGGGCTAGCAAAGAGACATAGTCTTAAAGACACATAAACATAATCTTGAATGAGAAATAAATAAAGATTCAAAGGTTTATAACCTACACAATTAACACAATCGAAGAGTTCATCCAATTCAACTTGACGATGTTTCCATTGCGCTTATATAGCGATGTAGCCTTTAGAAGTCTACATAGTTAATTGACGCGTAACCGAAAGGACTAGGAGTGAGCGCTATGACGGATTAGTGTTTATCGGAAAACATGACGAACTAGAGTTTCTTATAGAAAAGGGTTAAATTGAAGAGGAAAAAAATATAAATGGATTATTTATAGGCATAATCGTTGAATTGGAAATCATCAACTACTGTTTTTTCGCTTCGCGTGAAAAGGATATTACATTCAGATTCTAGATAAGATAAGATTGGTGATTATATTATCTATGTTAGCCCTAGTTCATTCAATTTAGATAAGTATCAATTGAGTACATAAAAGGAAAGCACTGAAATTTAGTTCTTGTGATCATTTCTCGAGAAACATATAAGAACCACTTGTGACTCTTTTTGATGCGTCCTGGTGCTATATTTGAACCCAACGTATGCAATTTGTTTTGATTAATTAGGGTAGCATGGAAAATCTGGTCTCGTGTGCTGAGTTGGTGGAAGATTCAGTGGGTGTTGTCGAGTTCAGTCAAGGAATTACTGGCAGGTTGGAAGCATTTGGGTCCAAAGAAGGTTGTGGATGCTTGGAACAGAGTAGTTTTAGTGGTGTTATGGCATATCTGGCTTTGGCGAAATGAGGTGATTTTCGAGGCTTCGATGTCAACTTAGGATGAAATTTTCCAGAGGATTGTGGGATACTCTTTGGGATAGAGAAAAGGCTCATTCAACAAGGGTTCGGGTCTATTTTCATCAATGGCAGTCAGATCCTTTTAAGGCTTTATGTCCTTAATGTCCTTAGTGTTGTTTGGTTTATGTTTTGTACTGGCAGCAGTTCTGCTAGATGGCTTTAAGTCTTTACAATTACTTCATCAATATTTTATACATCTTTGAGTTTTTTCAAAGATGGTTTGTTCATAGGTCCTTAGTTGGGAGCTTCGGTTACATATTAATGAGAAATTTTCTCGTTTTGCTGATAAAAAAAATTAGGGTAGGTGAATTGTTGTGATCTTCCCAAGTTACAGTTGATTGTCTATTATACCATACTCTCTCGTAAACCCTAAACCCCACATAGTATCAAATTAAACATTCTTTCTTTGTTTGAAGGCTACATCTACATCGTTAAGTGATGCACAAATGACAATTCCCTCATACGGACACTTTAAACGCATAGGAATGAATTTTTGTCACCATCAAATATATTATAAATTTTTTTTTGACACCATCAACATGATAATTGAACACATCTAAGAAGATCATGCCTTATAGAAGATCACGCCTTAAAGGCAATATCAGTGATGTTAAAGCTAATTGTGGTGATCT
Source organism: Erodium texanum (assembly GCA_036897725.1). Lineage (NCBI taxonomy): Eukaryota > Viridiplantae > Streptophyta > Magnoliopsida > Geraniales > Geraniaceae > Erodium > Erodium texanum. Next base: position 6,806 of record JAYMSW010004847.1, on the reverse strand, counting down.
TGACCATTAGATTTGGATTTAGCATCATCATCATTTATTGTTCAAGTACATGCATGCTTGATAAAGTTAGGCTATCATATACAAGTGCATTAGAAAAATCTCGATGAACATGCTAAATATTTACAAGTGTTGCATAGAATTTTGGAAGCCTTATATTGAAGTTATGGAAGATGTTTGTACATTTACAAGATTCTTTATAGGTTGAAGATAGAATATAATATATTTAGTGTTTGCAATTCAAAGAAAATACAATACGTAAAATTTATTCAAAGTTTGTTGTTCAAAGAAAATACAAAACCTTCAACGAAGACGTCATTATCAAACTTATAAACAAGTAATATTCAGTGTTTGCGGTTCACCAAAAAATCACAAATGTGCTCGGAATGCATCAGACCACTATTGTAGATGGTTTGCCATGATGTAATCCCAGACCCATGAAAAGATCAAAGCGAGCATCCAGCTTACAATTGCTTGTCTACATCTTGAATCTTGACGTCGACGAGCTCGTTGTATTGAGATCTCTCCAATGTTGTGTGCCATTGGTGTATGTGCTTCATCTGACAATATAGACTTCACAACATGGACTACAAAGACCGCATCCCTATTACAACCTTAAGGGTTATGCAAGATGACTTTGGTCTTAGTTGTAGTGGATAGAGTTTGTCAAGGAAAGAAATGGTAGGAGAAGAGAAAAAGAGTAGTTCAAATGCCAAGAGTTGGGTAGAGAGCGATGGTTTAAATAGAAGGTTTCGATGCCTTCCTATTTTCTTCTGTTTCATTTGTTGCGTTCTGAATTTCTATATATTCCAGTGATGTTAGAGAGAGGTTAGGGGGGGGAGTTGTGCGCGCGCGTGTGTGTGACATTACAATAAGTGTTAATTGATAAGCATACTTTTTAGTAAACCAAATCAAACATGACTAAGCACCGCCAAGTTAGTTCTTACCTATATTTGGTTTGGACATGGAGCACACACGTCGTCATCGACTGTTACACATGACTAAAGAGGATATGAAGTCGAAGACTCTTAGACACCTTCCTAGAGAAGATGAAATCCTATTTTACTTTCAATTTGTAATTTAATATTTTTCATCTAAATTAAATCTACTATTTCAAGAAAAGAAAAAGATCATGTGACATAGAATGCAGATTTTTTGTTAAACTAAATAAAACAAAAAAAAAAAGTCTTGTCTATGTGACATGCGGTTTTGAGAGTTAGGGCGATTTTAGGGTTTTGTGAGCGAGAAACACTAGTTTTGATAGGGAACATTAGTGGTGATCGGAAAAAAAGCAGCACAAGGGTTTGGGTATGGGGAGTCGGGATTGGGAACAGGGGCCTGATGATCCAAATCGGGGAAGGCATGAGGGGGTGGAGGAGATACAACGCCGATGGTCATCAATCAACCTTGAAATGGAAGAAGGGTATGACGAGGTTCATTTACCAAGGGCTAGAGGGGGTGAAGAAAAGGAGGGGCGACCAGAATGGAGACTGGTAGGTACACTCATGACTGATCGTTCATATGATTTTGAAGTGATGAAGTTTTTCTTGGCGGGCTTATAGCGACCAAGTCGAGGTATGGCTATCAAATCTCTAGAGTATGAATAGGGTGCTTGACGGTAGCCCTTGGACGTTTAATCGGGCAAGGTTGTTACTGGAAAAGTTGGGTGAAGATGTTAATCCTAGGGATGTCCGGTTCGGGGAATTACCAGTATGAGTGCAAATACATGATCTGCATTGGGGTTTTGGTCAGAACAAGCCATCTGAGATCTTGGAGCTGTTGTTAGGACTGTTTTGGGAACAGATCCAACGAATCTTATAGGAATTTGGAAGGAGTATATGTGGGTTAGAGTTAACCTAAATGTCACCAAACCATTGAGACGGAGAGTTAATGCATAAAGAGAAGATGGGACTGCAATGTGAATCTCCTTTCGGTAAGAACGAATACCCCTATTTTGTTTTATATGTGGTTGTATCGGGTATGGTGAAAGATTTTTGTGACAAGTTGGGTGCTATACCTGTCGAGCAAGTCCCGAAACCATATGGAACATGGCTTAAAGCATAACTCCGAACGCATAAGTATGTGGGAGAGGCCCGTTGGCTTCGGACTGAGGACACAATGGCATATTGGTCTCGTAAGGGGAATGTGAATAAGGAAAATGAAGTCCTGAGAGTAGAGAGATCAAGTCAAGAACACGAGACCGCAAGACGTATGCCCACTACCAATCCCTTGGTGCATACGGCTTTGTCCAGAATTGTTAGCAATACGAACCAGCCTTCATATAAGGACTCACGGTCTCGGTTCATTAGGTCGGAGGGCATTTTTATTACCATGTCTAGTGACAACAGAGCCCATAGTACATCAGCGGCAAGTAACAGATAGAAGAGAGGACTGAGTCAGGACCAAGACAAACGTATCCAACCTAATGTGAATAATGCTCCAACTATAATACCACAAGTGGGTATGGGACCTGTTAATAGCCATGCACATGCAGCTGCCGAATAGTACCATGTAGAGGAAACGCTTTAGAGCTAATTTGGCCAGTTAGGCAGATATTATGGAGAATGATGAGGTAAGGGTGGAGGACCCTAGAGGGCTCATAAATCTTAATGAGTCAATTACTGAAGATGGAATTGCTATCCCTAGTAATGATGGGACTGAGATATCGACAGGCTCTGGAACAGAGCACCGCCGGACACAATGACGTGTCTAGCGTGGAACTATTGAGGGCTTGGTAACCCTTGGGGGCAGCAGCTCCTAACTGAGTTGATAACTAAAAGTCACCCATGTTCGTGTTTCTATGCGAGTCGAAGTGTAGACAAAGTGACATGGAATGTATCAGAGTGCGGTTGAAGTATGACGACATCTTGGTAGTAGATTCTGTTGGAAGAAGCAGGGGTTTGGCATTAATGTGGCGAGCTCTGGTCACAATCCATCTCTAGAGCATGTCAAAAATGCACATAGATATTCATGTTGATGATCCGGATTGGGGCGAGTATAGACTGACCGGTATGTATGGGAAGCTCAGAGAGAACATAAAAGAAGAACCTGGAATCTCCTCAAGTAGTTAGCAACGCAAAGTAGTCTCCCTTGGGCAATAATTGGTGATTTTAACGGGATCTTGGACCATATTGAGAAGAAGGGGGAAGCCAGTATCCCCAAAACTTAATTGATGATTTTTGTGAAGCAGCTCAGGCAGGTGAGCTTATTGATGTCGGAATGAATGGGCACCAGTTCACTTGGAGTAGAGGTAGAGGGTCACCGAATTTTACAGAGATCAGATTAGATAGAGGACTAGTCAATACTGCATGGATCACTATATTCCTGGATACACATTTTTAAATCTTGGTGTTTCCACATCAGATCACCATCCTATAGCTTTGACCTATGTGCCACAACAAGGGAGAAGGACAGCTCGCCCGTTCAGGTTTGAAAACGCATGGGACCTTGATAGGCAATGCGAGGAGATAGTGAAGCGGGCTTGGACCAATCAAGGCTCGACTGATATTGGCACCAAATTGTTGATTGTTCTTGGGAACTTCAGTTATGGAGCAAGGAGTCTCGCAGGGTGCCATCGGTTCAGATAAAGAAGGTAGAGAGGAGCTGAACAAATTACAAAACCGAGTAGACAGTGAAGGGGTATGGAGATATAAGGAGCATTAACAATCATTACAACGTGCTCTCCTTTAGAGAGATGATATGTGGAGACAACGGGCTAAACAACACTGGCTGAAACATGGAGATAAGAACACTAAATTCTTCCATGCGAAAGGAAGTGAAAGGAGAAAGCGTAATAAAATTTGAGGTCTACATGACTCGAGTTGTACCTGGGTAGATTGGTCAAATGGGTTGGAAGAGGAGATCTGATCATTTTACTCATTGTTGTTTCAGTCCTCGGGTGAGGTTTCTGATGATATTCTCCAAAAGGTGCCGAGATTGCTAGAGGAGACCCAGAATATGGAACTACTGAAAGATGTTACCTCGGAGGAGGTGTGGAAAGCGGTCAAAAGTATGGATTCAAATAAATCCCCTGGTTCGGACGGCCTCAACCCGACTTTCTATCTACATCATTGGAAGGTGGTTTCCCCGGATGTGGTTCATACGGTACATTTTTTTTTTGCTACTGGTTCTTTACCTTATGCCCTTAATGCTACAAATGTTGTTTTAATCCTAAAGAGGAAGGATATCAGGAATATGGGGGATCTCCGCCCTATCTCGTTATGCAACGTCCTCTTCAGGATTATTTCTAAAGTAATGGCGAACATAATGAAGAGACTTTTAGATGGTATCATCTCACCTCTTAAAGTGCTTTTGTGGCAGGTCGCCTTATCATTGATAACATTATGGTGGCGGGAGATGGCTCATTTTTGCAACGCAAGACACGGGGTGTAACAGGGCATATGTCGATTAAGTTTGACATGAGTAAAGCTTACAATCGCATAGAGTGGGAGTACTTGTTTTTCGGTGTACTCAAGAAATTGGGTTTTGCTGAGAGATGGGTACAGTTGATCAGGGAAAATGTATGTACTGTGCATTACACTTTCACTCCAAAAGGGAGAAGCATAGGGCCTATCACTCCTCAACGTGGTATCAAACAAAGTGATCCACCGTCACCATACTTGTTCATTATTTGTGCCAAGGGTCTATCCAAGTTGATTCTTCAGTACGAAGGGGCTGGTAGGATCCATGGGTTCAAGGTAGCACGTCAAGCTCCCATTGTTTCCCATTTTTTTTTTTTTTGCAAATGGAAACTTTCTTTTTTATAAGGCCACTGAAACTGAGATTGATGAGGTTAAGGAGATATTGAATAGATATGAAGGGGCCTCGGGGCAACGAGTAAATGTGGAAAAGTCGGCTGTAATGTTTAGTAAAAATGTGAAGCCGCCTATGAGACAAGCTTTACAAGACTAATTGAACATACATGAAGGGTCCGATTTCTCTTCCTATTTGGGGTAACCGGTTGTTGTTGGGAGGAACAAGATGTCAGTTTTTCAATTTATTCGGGACAGAATAATAAGCAGGGTCCAAAGTTGGACGAGAAGTTACTCTCAAAGGCGAGCAAGGAGATCTTGTTGAAGACCGTATGCCAGACCCTCCCCACTTATGCAATGGGAGTATACCTTCTTCCAAGTTCGTTGATAGATGATATGGAGAAGTTAATGGCGAAGTATTGGTGGTCCCATCCACAGTCTCAAACTCGGGGAATAATCTGGATGTCATGGTTTAGAATGAGCAGCCATAAGCATAATGGTGGGCTTAGTTATAAACATCTCCGAGATTTTAACCTAGCTATGTTAGGGAATCAAGGGTGGAGGTTATTGGAAAAAGAAGACAGCCTTATAGCCAGATTATACAAAGCTAGGTACTACCCCCAAGGTACATTTTTATCAGCTTCCCTTGGTCCTAATCCTAGTTATATATGAAGAAGTGTTTTGGCGGCACAAGACTTGGTGAAATATAGTATTCGGAAAAGGATTGGGGGTGGTTTTGATACGAATGTATTAGGTGTGTCGTGGTTTCCTGGGAATGACCCATATGTCCGATCGACCCACTCGGCTCTGGCAGACACTAAAGTTGGTGGGTTGTTGAGTATTGATGAGAGAAGGTGGGATGTGGAGGTGATACATGATCTTTTTTCTCAGGAGGAAGCCCAGAAAATCCTATCATTTCCGTTAAGTCGAGTTGCAGGGCATGACAGCTGGTACTGGTCGTTTGAGCGATCGGGTATTTATGGAGTCCGGGGAGCTTATAGGCGTTTACAAGTGGACCACAATCGTTGGGTCCAAACCACAGATAATCGGATTTGGAAGTTTTTATGGAGGGACCAAGCTCTATCGCGTATGATCCACCTTCTCTGGTGAGCATGCACGAGTATGTTGCCCACTTTGTCTCAACTCCCCTTAAGCATGTTCCAATGGTGAATGAATGTTGTTGGCGTTGACAAGAAGAGTCCATAGATCACATGTTGTTTGATTGTCCGATACCGGTATCAGTTTGGAGGGCATCGCAAATTCTGCCTCCTCTAGTAGACGAGTCGACCATACTGGATAGAATTGGAACATGGTTCTCCAACCATTCCCGGAGAGAGTGTGGAGTGTTTGCTGCCTTGTGTTCTGCTTTATGGAAATATAGAAATAGTAAAGTTTGGGAGGACAAGGTGGACAATCCACAAGTAGTTGCAGCAAGGGCGTTAATTAAGATTGAAAAGAGGCAGGAAGCTCAAAAAGCTGAGGAACCAACTGTTCATGATGTCAATAGAAGTCTGCGATGGACACCTCCAGCTCCGGGCTTTTTGAAACTCAACATTGATGGTGCAGTGTTTATGGAGGAAGGATTTGGGGGTTATGGAATGGTTCTCCGAGATCATACCAGCCAAGTGATTATGGCCAGGTGCGGTATCTTACCGGGACAGTCCGAGCTTGAGGTTATTGAAGCGTTGTCCATGAGAGAAGCATTGATGTAGATTTCTGGTCATCAAGAGACACGCATTGAGGTCGAATCCGATTGTCAACAACTTGTGCGCATGCTCGCGAGTGAGTCCCAGTTACTCTCTCCATTAGGTCTCATCATAGAAGACTGCAAGGGTTTTCCCCAAACTCTTATGCAGGTCAGTGAAGTTTGTTCGAAGATCAGCGAATGTAGTTGCTCATAGCTTAGCTCGGGGAGCTAGTTCCTATGCTGGTTTGTCTTGGCATAATGGTAATGTTCCGCAGCCGATCCAGGCGCTCATTGTACGTAATGCTTCTTATGAATGAAAGTACTTTGAGATTTCAAAAAAAAAAGTTACGAACCATATAGTTTTTTTTTAA
>JAYMSW010004846.1:0-10599 GCA_036897725.1 Erodium texanum | reverse complement strand
TATTCATGTTGTTAGTCTACACCTGGACCTCCTACTCCCTTCTCTTGTAATGCACAATATACATGAATGTCGATGAATAATATCATTCTTAGTTGTGCTAAAGTTTGTTTTTTTATTGTTCAATCTTGTATATTACCTATTGCTTGATGTTGGATTTTTTTTTAATGGCGATTTTTTATATATGAAAAGCTCATTACAAGGAAGGAAAGCTGTCCCCAATGCCCAAAATAGAGGAATAGGCAAAGGGGAGGAAGGAGAAAAACATACAAATAATGACGAAACAAATTACCATAGGAAAAATAGAAATAAAGAGCGTCTGGAGACTATCCCGAATATCAGCTTATGGCAAAGAGATGTTGGTAAGTTGAATGAAGTTCCTCGGGTTTATGGTCCAAAGATGGAAGTCCGGTGAGAAGTTATCCACTGAGTTCGCCTTAATCAAGGCAAAAGTAAGACTCCGGATCTTGAAGAGGGTTGTTGGGATGGATTCAAGGTGTCGTTGGAAAACACACTCATTTCTGGATAGCCAAATGAGCCAGAAAGCAACGATAAGAATATGGTTCCAATCTGTTTTGTATACTCTTTCTCCAATGATTCATTTCCAGTTGGAGATGACCGGAGGCACTGATCCAAAGATAGCCGATTTAGTATTTCACCATGTGAAAATTGAGGACCATAGCTTCCATGATCTATGGCAGTGTAGGAGAAGATGATCCTAGTCCTCAAAAGCTAGCTCACAGAAAGGGCATAGGGATTGTGCAATGGTAATGTGAAGGCCTCTATTTTCAAGGAAGATCTTGGTAGGGACTGCTTGGTGTGCTGCAAGCCAAGTGAAAGAGGTCATCTTCGGAGGAGTACCCAGAGTCCAGATAACTGAACCCCAACCCGGTTTGGATGAGGAATCTTGATCCTGTAGAATGTCGTAACATTTGCTTACAGAGAATCCTTTAGGACATGGAGCCCAAACAACACGATCCTCAGTGGAATTAGGGGTTGAGGCAGAAAGGATTTGGAGCAGTTGTTGACGAAGTGCTTCTTCACGAATCCGGAGATCAGTTCGGAAAACTAAGGTCCATGAGTTTCCATTCCACAGTTCAGCGACAATAGCTTCCTTAGTCATTTACAGTTGAAAGAGTTTGGGGAATAACTTAGGAAGAGGAATGTGATTTCCCCAACGATCTTTGCTCCTCGTTACTACCCAAATGCACTTCCTCTGTTTCATCAGTGTCCTTCTCACTATCCCTTGAGCTTCACTATTTACCTCTACCCTCCAAATCATCCACTAACCACACCCACCAGTAAAGCCACCCCTACCTTTTCATTAATATCACTCCTTAACGAATCATACCAACCAGAACCATTATCCATCTCCTTCCCTGACACCTGGCCTCCCTCTTTGGAAATCCTCTCAAAATTCAAAATGGGGAGCTAGTTGTCATTAATTCTCATCTTGATACCATATTTCTAGACAAATTGTGTGTTTGGCTATTGGACTCCCCCTGAATGACCTAGATGCCGAAGAAGCTTCCTCCAATGATTTCGAACCTAGGGGACTAGAGTTTTCGTTGCTATTCTCACTAGATTGCATATTCACCAGGACATCAACACGATCCACCTCTTTAGTTGCAACTGAAAATTCTTCGTCACCAAATTGAACACAAGCTTTTGATGAAATTAATACAAGTAACTCGGTATGAATTAAAACATAGGCACTATCCATATCAAACCTTTCCATAGATTTCTCATAAAACTGAACTACTTCCCAAAGAGTTATGAGATTATAGTGATCGTAAATTCTGACCAACTATTATCTTCCTGGCCGGAGGGAGAGATGGAGAAGAGAGAGACCCCATTTAGGTTGGTTATCCAGAATGCTTGATCAAAATGCTCTTAACAGAAAAGTCTTCTTTTCACATTAACCTACAGGAGGAAAAATTAAAAAAAAAATGATTTAACAAGTTTGTATGATTGACAATCTTCTGATTTTGTAGAAATTAATCAAAGTAATCCTATTTTCTCTATAATTTCTCAAACAACACAACAGAGTACCAAAAGGAAATGAAGCAATTACGTTATTGACTAGATTTTTAACAAATTATTGAAGTTGTAGTGTTAAGGCCTTGCATTCTGCGAAAGTTACATTGGAGGCCCTACATTCTGTATGAACTCAAATGAATGGAAACCAACCTCAAAATCAATTTTGTCGTCTATTGCTTCTTCCAAAAACTCAAATTTCAATAATTGGTTCCCTGCGAGCTTGGTGGGCAGGGGCGCGGACCAATGAGAGACAGTGCGGTTAAGACGACCATCGATTTTTTACGCATCTTATTCATGCTTTGCTGCCTTTACGTCTTACTTGGTGTTCTATAGTGCTTTGGCTTTCTCACGTCTCATCTGGAATGCGAAAGCAACAATTGAAATCGCTGGATCTGGAGGAGAGTTCATGACCTAAAAAATCTGGAAAAGCGACAGTCAACCATGTCCACCTTCGGTCAGATGTACTTTCAGCTTGTTGTTTTGTTCTTAACATTGAGAACGATGGGCTAATGTTTCAGAGATCTAAACACAATCGGAAAGGTAGTGAAGAAGAGCAGTGGCAGCGAATCAAGGTTGGATGGAAGAAAAGGATTTGGTTTTCAAAATTAAGAAGGGGCAAAGGGAATTTTGGTCTCTTCCAGTTAAGAGGTTATTGCTGTTTTAAAAAAAAAATAGTAAACTAACAAATTTTCTGAAGGATTAATATAAAGAAGAACCGTCCGGTAAAGACCCTTTGCACAAAAAGACATCATTTATTTTTCGTTACAAATCGATACCCTAATTTATTTTTAGTTATAAAATAGGGCCCTGATTTTTTTCTGTTGAAAAAAAGGGACCTTAGGCCATTAAAACTAACATAAAAAAAGTCATGTGCTCAACACACGATGTCCTAATTTTTCAAAAATGCCAAAACTATTTTTAAACACTAAAATGTTGAAACCCCAAACTTCGAACACTCAAAACCCTACCACTCTACCTTCAACCCCAAATACCATTTTTTTAAAATTTATTTTCAATTCCAATAATGTTTTTAATGAAAAATATTTTTATAAGTCGAAAACGTAAGATTTGAATTTTTGTATATAAGTTTAAAAATTCAAGAATCTAAATAGCTATTTCCAAAATAAATTTCACTTTGTACATTTATTTTTAAATTTTAAGAATTTATGAAATAATCTTTTTAAAATTATTAAAAAATTATTTTTTTTGTGTTTTCAATTTCTTATATATTCTAAAATTAAGTATTTGATTTTATATACAATTTTCAGATTTTATAAATTTATTTTTCATTTGTTAGCAATTTATTTCGATATTCAAAACGGCGAAACTTAAATTAGGGTCTCGATTTGTGACCGAAAATAAATGATGGTCGTTTTGTGGAAATAGTCTTTATCGGACGATCCTTTTTTTAGGGGTAATTATCGAAAACTGTCTACACGAATTTGACACAAACCTTAAGCTGCCCAATTTTTAAAAACGTGCTAGGAGCTGCCTCATGAATGGTGCACGGTTGTCTGTTAGTTGTGGGTGTAAAAGGACAAAATTACCTAAATGACCGGAAAAAAAACCTAAATACCCTCATCTCACAATTTTTTTTAAACAAAAATAAATGATGATGTCATGCTGACATCATTATCATCGTGAACCTTGGGGTCCCCAGATTAGCAACGCTGACCTGTCCCAAATCCGGCCTGCCAAGCTTAGATCCGTTGGTGGGATCAGGTGCTTCCGGCGTCGTCTTTTGTGTTTGGAGGTTCCCGAGAATTCTTCACCGGACATCGAGCAACATAGAGAGGGAGCGATCTTCTCTCGAATCGGCTGGCAGAGGGGAACACGAGTCTTCTCCCAGAGAGATATGTCTTTATTTCACTCTTTGAGCTAGCAAGTAGAGGTGGTCGGGGTTGCAGCGTTCTCAAAGTCAATAGAGAGCTCAGATCTAAAGCTACACAGAGAGAACAGATCGAATCCAGCGTTCTGGATGCTCTGGACGCGGCGTTCGAGAGCTCAGATCTAGATAGAGACCACTGTGTCTTGTAGCCGGATGGATAAGAGGACACCTGACGAGATCTGTGGCTCCGGACTCCGTTGAGGCGAGTTGCGGCTGCGAATGAGCTTGGGGCTCATAAACTTAACCAACGAATGAGCTTGCCAAAGAAGAACCGCTCGTTGTAAGTGACTCACAGGTTCATTGGGGAAGAAGGGTTCGCCAGAGAAGGCTCGAGACTTTTTTTTTCTTTCTTAATGTTTTTATTTGTTTATGTTTAATGAAAGGGTAGTTATGTCTTTTTGGAGTGGTTTAGGGTTTGAATTAGAATTTGGGGTTTGGGAATCAAGAAAGGTAGGTAAGGGTTTAGGGTTATTTTCGGCTTATTGAAAAAAAGAAGCTACATGTGCATGGCACATGATCAAAACGGAATATTCTGTTCATTTTAATTGAATATTCTTCTAATTTCCATCCATTTTAACCAAATGGAAATTTTTTCGACCGTGTGCCATTCAATGGGCAGCTCATAACACGTTTTAAGTATTGGGAAATTATTGTCCGTGTCTAATTCGTGTGGGCGGTTTTTAGTAATTACCCTTTTTTTTACTTAACCCATTTTCTAACTTAATTTGTAACAGTTAAAAAATGGAAGTTACGGGCTGTCGTCAAAATAAATTGAAACTTAAAGATAGTTAAGTGAAAATAAACATAGTTGGGAGTAGCCCGCCATAATTAAAACTTTAAAAAAAATATAGAAAGTGGTTGTATCAGATTGAACTATCCCAACCTATAGCTTGGCCCGCACCTATCATATATCATATGTTATATAGATGATTTCTGATTTAAATTTTGGCCAAACTAAAATTAACCAAATGCTTCCTGACTTGAGAATACCAATTGTCTTTCTCAATTTTCATAGATCTTAATCCAGCATGCCTCATTTCTACTATGCTTCCTTAGTTTTTCCTAGTGTGGTGCTACGTTTGTTCCTACTGTTACAGCCTTTTCCATGGCTTCTTGTGTTAGTACTGTGTTTTATTTCCTGTAATCCACCTGAGGCCATACGTACTGATGTTTCCTCATATTTTAGCTTTTCTCCCAACATGGGTGATCAATGCATGTACAATCAAAACTGCCGATCAATATTTTTAACGTTTCAACGTATTAAATGCGGATAGGGGACGTGGATCCTACCCACCCGAACCTTATATTGGAGAACAAACAAGACTTTTCCTATATCATGTGTTTAGCTGCATACAAGGTGGCTATCCCAAGAAATATGTCAAAACATTAGAAAGACAAGAAATTAGAATAGTGAACCACATGGATGCTCTAGATCCTCTTAAGTCAAAATCTCTGCTTATTACTCTCTTTCCCTTTTTATTGTTTTCAATCAACAAAGGCTTTAAAACACCAAAATTTACACGTTTTGTTTTGAAACACATCTAAAAATGTTCAGCATCCCCTCCGTTAGATATGGTGAACCTCACATAATGTGTTGGATGAAAATCTTAGATTTTGGAAAGAAACTTAACGAGTAGATATATTTTGTTTCTTGCATTTTCAGCATATTTATAGTAAAAATTAAAGAAATTGTCAGGAAAGTGACATGAACTTTTGATGTAAATGAACAGCTTCCCTAGCATAGTGGTAGTGCGCTCACTTCGTAAGTGAAAGGTCATGAGTTTGGTCCTCACCGGGAGCATTATCTTCACTTGAAATTCTTCATTCTGCTATTTCTCTTTTTTCGCTATGTTGCTTTTCTTTACTTTTGTATCGGGTTCTATGTGCGTTTGGCTCCTATTCTAGGACCCACCCCTCATTTGGTTTCATAAAAAATTCTTGCTGATAAAAAAAAAAAACTTTTGGTGTAAATGGATATTGTGATCATACAATTGGTGCGGATTGGATCTCTTTTGCTTCCTTTCTATATCTTACATGTAGATCGTAACAACACCACATTGCATTTATGTATTTCTCCATGTCAAGTTGCATAGCAGATAGCTAAAGTGAGCTTGTTATCCAATATGATAATCTTGTGATAACTTGTTTGTAATCTGTGATAACTTGTGCAGAATCATGTGATAACTAGTTTGTAATCATGTGATAACTTATTTATATTCCTATGATGACTGGTTTTTAATCATTTGATAACTTGTCTTTGATCATATGATAACTTGATTGTAATCTTGTGATAACTTGTGTGTTATCTTGTGATAACTTGTGTGTTATCTTGTGATAACTAGTTTTTAATCATATGATAACTTGTCTTTGATCCCGTGATAACTTGTGTGTAATCCTATAATAATTAACTAGTTTTTAATCATGTGATAACTTGTCTTTGTTCTTATGATAAATTGTGATTGATCGTGTGATAACTTAGCTATGATCCTATGATAACTTGTTTTGTAATCCTGTGATAACTTGTTTGTAATCATGTGATAACCTGTGTTTGATCATGTGATAACTTGTGTATTCATGTGATAACCTGTATATGATCTTGCTATTTGTAATCATGTGAAAACTTGTTTGTAATCATGTGAAAACTTGTATTTGATCACGTGATAACTTCTGTATGATCATGTGATAACCTGTATACGATCTGTTGATAACTTGTATATGATCTTGTGATAACTTGCATTTGGCTCTATGAAAACTTGTATGTGATCATGTGATAACCCGTGTATGATCATGTGATAACTTGTGTATGATCCTGTGATAACTTGCCTTTGTGCGTGTGATAACTTTATTTGAATGTTGTGAGAACTTGTCTTTGGCCATGTGATAACTTTTGTATATTCATGTGATAACATTTGTCTGATCATGTGATAACATGCCTTTGATCATGTCATAACTTGATTTGAATGTTGTGATAACTTGTCCTTGGCCCTGTGATAACCTTTGTATGCTCATGTGATAACCTGTGTATGATCATGCGACAACTTGTTTTTAATCATGTGATAATTTGTTTTTAATCTTATAATAACTTGTATTTGATCATGTAATCACTTCTTTGTAATCATGTAACAACTTGTCTTTGATCTTGTAATAACCTGAGGTATTCGAGAATAGCCGCGGTGGTATTGGTGAGTCTGCCGCTACCTCCCCTGAACCATCTGGCATACTTCTACATGGAGTATATGGATATGTTGGTCGAAAATGTGTAGAGGTTTTTGATTGTAAGAGGGTATCTATCACAAGGATGTTGTGACTTTGTTCCCATAGTTGCGGAGGAGAGCTTCAGATCTAGATGGTAGAACAACAACTACATTTCTTGCACTCTTCATATCATTTTGATTTTCTTATTTCTTTTTTTGCAGATTAATTCTTTTTCTTAGCTTCTAGCTAATCCAGCATTTTGTTCTTCTATATACTATGGAAATTTAAAACAATTCCAAGGATGACGTAATAAGGTTTTTTATTGATGAGCAAATTCCTGAACAAAAAAACTAGGAGAATGGACTGGACATCTGGTTATTAGATTTATCTACTCTGCCCCGCCATCTTTGCACATTTCTAAATTGAACTTTGGAAGCCTAATTTTTTTACAATCCTACCTCTGCCTGCTTTGCCATGAACTTCGACATGGCCTTGTAGTTCACGAACGTCCTCTTGATCTCTTCATTCAGCGCCGTGGCCACACGAAACGCCACCTCTCTCCCCTCGCTGGGGATCAACGCGTTCCCGACGGCCCTACTGCATCACTTCGTGACGAGGTAAGTTTCCTGGAACACGTCCTCCACCACTGAAGCGTCTTCTTCTCTTAATGAACAAAGAGGAAGAGAAAGTGTTTTTACCATCATGCCTTCATGTTATTCCATTACCATTATGATTTTTTTTTAAACTCTATCTACAAATATGTCACATTGTTGATAAATGAGTGGTTGAGATTAGACCATTAGTTTTTATTTTAACAATAAACAAGTGTAATGCGTTGCGCGGTGCTACATGTAGAATCTCATATTGAAAATGAAACGATGAATGGACACACACATGGTATAATAAGAAATCAACGTTCTACAATACACAGACATTGGGGGAAAATTCTACATTTCATTAGTATAAATGAACAAAAATGAACTTAAACGGTTCACGAAGCAATATTCAGAATCTTCAATATTGAGAATCTTACATTTCATCGATGTTAATTTACATAAATAAACCTAAATCATTCCTATCTTACATTTCATTGATGTAAATGAACATAAACTATGAGGCAATGTTCAAAATTCTACATTTCATCGATATAAATAAACAAAAATGAACATAAACTATTCATAAAGCAACGTTCAAAATCCTACATTTCATCCATGTAAATGAGCATAAATTCAAAACTATGATAACCTTGACAACCATACAAATAATACCTTATACCTGCTATCATTACAACCGTCCACATTCCTCCCTTTAACTTAGGGGTATTAGCTTCCTTCCCCTTAGCAAAATCAATATTGCAAATATGAAGAATAACAACTCTAAAAATTACTTCCTTAACAAAGATTCACATACACAGAGTATGAGAATTGTTCTTTCAATTTATATTTTCATGTTGCTGTAAGGCATGATAATCAATTGGTCATACCCCTTCTAATTTATTCCTATAGTATTCATAGCTCTTCAAGTGGCTAGATATTCTTGAGCATCACTGTTACCAAAACCTCGTGTTTACATAAACAATTTACAATATAAATCATAAAATGAAATGATTAGATAATGTACCCTCAAAAAAGATCTTCAGTTCAATTTGACACTCCAACAGGAACATACCTCATACGGTGCAACAAAAAGAAGGTAAAAGCAGCGGTAGTTACACTCAAGATTAGAAACTTGGCAAACTCGAGAACTCTCTAAGAGGTAAATTTTGATGGCTGCTCCCGAGATCCTTCCTTGCTTATCAAACTGGATCTGAACAAATTTACCAAAACTGAAAACATGTGAATTCCCCTTTGGGATTCTGTGTGATCCATTATAATTATATAGGATATAAATACAGTATTGGCCATTGAATAGGACTCCTATGCAAATCTGAATCTAAGGCGGAGATAATGATATACAAGTGATAAATACAAGTATATTAACTGTATAATTTAACACGCCCCCGCAATCGAAGCATCTAGAGGTAAGATGTTGAGACTGGATCTAAAATCATTAAAAAGGGCAATGGGGAGTCCTTTGGTGAAGATGTCTGCAAACTGGTAGTTGGATGGTATATGAAGCACACAAACCTGACATGTGGCAACTTTCTCACGTACAAAATGTAAGTCCAACTCAACATATTTGGAACGTTGGTGCTACACTAGATTACCGGACATATAGACATAACTAATGTTTTTTTTTATCAGCAAAGAGATATATTTCATTAATTTAAAGATTGGGTCTCCCAAGGAAGGAGCCAGAACCATTACCCCACGAAAAGGGAAGCAAAGTACAGATACCTACCATCATTACATATACTTGAAACTCACAACTACTACTATAGAGAGTAAAGAAAACAAGGTAAATAATTAAGCTTCAAGCACAGACTGATAAAGCTCCTAAAGGATTCTGGAGCCAAAACCTGAAGTTCAAACCACCCCCACCAGCAGTGCAAAACTTTTCCAGACTGAATCAAAAGCTTGTGATTTTATTGAAGACCTCTACCTCCACTTGCAAGGAACCTTGAAAAACAATTTCGTTTCTCCAAAGCCAAATACGCCAGAGGACTACCGGAGCAACCCTACACCAACGTGCTGCAAAATTTGCCCGGACTCAAGCACTTCCAACATGCAAGCAAATGCTTTACCGAACCCGGACTGCACCAGAATACACCCCACTAGTATAACACCATCGACTAAATACGCCATGTTTTTTCACAACTCACCAGCAAGTGATTACTATCCTCAAAGCCCGATCGCATAGTGGACAAAAGCAAGATCTTAACGGCAAAGGAAGACCACGCTCTTCCAAAGAGCACCTTGTTACTACCGCTTCGTGAGCAGCTGACCAAGTAAAAGCCAAGACTTTTGGCGGAGCACCTACTGTCCAGAGAAAACAAGCCCAAGAGGGCTTCACAAGACTCTTCGATTCCAAAACTTCATAAACCATCGAAACCGAAAAACCTTTCGGATCAAACACCCAAACCATCTCATCCTCCATATTAGTTTTAGGCCTCTAAGGGAACAACAACTTCATTAACTCACTCAACCTCCCTTCTTCCCAAGCCCACAACCGCCTCTGAAAGGACAAAACCCAGCATTCTCCATTCCAAAAATCACAGACTTTACCAAACCTGTTCTCAGATAGCTCAAACAACTTAGGAAATTTAAATTTCAAAACCACATTGTCAACCCAACAATCATCCCAAAACTTTATTCCCGAACCTAACCTCCAATGCAGCCCGTCATTCCCAAACAACTTGCTAAATTTCACATCCTTGACTAGCATTTGAATCTGCTTGAGAATGGAAGAGGACGCATTAGAATCAAAATTTGCCAAGTTCTATTCGTGCACATCCCACCCGTACTTCGAGCATATTGCCTTTTTCCATAACGTCTCCTTTTCACTCGCGAAGCGCCACCACCATTATGATAATAGGCTGT
>JAYMSW010004845.1:0-10600 GCA_036897725.1 Erodium texanum | reverse complement strand
GTACCACAAATTGACTCCGAGGCCGAGCTAGACATATTCGAGGAGGTCCTAAGTGTCCGGGAGGGAGCTGAAATTCAGGGAATGGGCAAGTCGGTCCAGCTGGAGAAGAAAAAGAAAGCCCGAGGCGAATCTCCATCCCAACGTCGGTCCGGTAAGAGACCCAGGTGGAGGCAGAATTGGAGGTCATTTGGAAGAGGAACGAGAACTAGATGCCAAGCTACAAGCCGGGGAGAAGGCCCGTCGTGAAGCTGAGGAAAGAGTTACAAGGACCTAGGCCGCGTTGAAATACTTCTACGAGAAGATAGGCAACCAGTTTCAGTCGGCACGACGCAGAGAAGAAGCATCGTCTAAGAGCCCCTTGGATGACGCTGCTTGGTGCCAGCGTCCTCTAAGCGCTTGTATCACGCCTCAAAGGCGATGTTACTTAAACGCTATAAGGTAGCATCATCCAAAAACTTAACCGACGCTGTTTGTCTCTGGGCTGGGTTGCCCAAGAGACAGTTCCCACTTACTAGTGCCGCTACACTATCCCATCACGAACAAGAAGAAAAAAGGTATATATGAAAAGAGGTTGGTGTTTGAAAATCAACACTATAGAACACACGGAAGAAAAAAGAGGTAAAGTAAGTAGCGCATCTGAGTAGTGATGGAAGAAAAAGAAATGGAGGAAAGAGAGGTAGAGTTGCAGTGGGCTGCAATCCAGAGACTGCCCACACGGAAGAGGCTGAGGACATCACTTGTGGATGCTGAAGCTGGCAAGAAGAGGCTCATTGATGTCACTCACCTTGAGAGCCACCTCTTCATTCAAAACCTCCTCACCCACATTCAACATGATAATCTCCTCCTGCTCACCAAATTCAGGGACAGAATTGACAGGTATTTTTATTAATTTGTGTGTGAGGCTGCGGCTATGTGATTTTGCCCTGATCAAACGTGTGTAATTTCTATGAACATTCACCAAAACATGACTTGTGTTTCAGAGTGAATGTGAAGCTACCAACTGTGGAGGTGAGGTACCAGAATCTGTTTGTGGAAGCCGAATGCGAGCTAGTCCAAGGAAAGCCCCTCCCTACTTTGTGGAACTCAATGCCCAATTTACTGTCTGTAAGTACTCAAACCTTATAATCCTTCCCTACCTTGAACCATTTATGCAACTCATATGTTCTGATGACAGCTTCCTATGAGCTTATTACAATGCAAGCCTCGTCAAACCAAGATTAGCATTCTCAAAGATGTCAACGGGATCATCAGGCCCTCAAGGTAATTATAGCTCCCAAGAATTTTGTATAATTACTTAAATCTCGATAATGATTCATACATTCGTTTCAGGATGACTCTTCTTCTTGGCCCTCCAGGCTGCGGCAAAACCACCTTATTGTTGGCTCTTGCAGGAAAACTAGACCACTCTTGCAAGGTCACCATTCTTAAGACTTCACCAGTACCTTAAACACTGATGAAGACATGTAGAACATATCACAAGTGACAATTCTTTGTTTCTTGTTATTGTAGGTTACAGGAGAAATCTCTTACAATGGTCATAGGTTACATGAATTTGTAGCACCAAAAACATCAGCTTACATAAGCCAACACGATCTGCACATACCTGAAATGACTGTGAGGGAAACAATTGACTTCTCAGCATGCTGTCAGGGCGTAGGAAGCCGAGCAGGTAACATAATACTTGCCAAGTTCCTTTTCTTCACATAACTTATTATGCCATGAAACTGTGTTTTGGATAAAAACATTCTGTTTCTTGATGTAAAAGAACAAATGATGGAAGTAAGCAGAAGAGAGAGAGAAGCCGGAATTGTTCCTGACCCAGACATTGACACCTACATGAAGGTTATAGAAGACTACATACCAAATCTTCATTCCTTAAAATGAGTTTTAATTGTCACTTCCTAACAAAGTAGTACTTAGCATGATCTTGACAGGCAACTTCAGTTGAGGGACTAAGGAAAAATCTGCAGACGGATTATGTGTTAAAGGTAAATTTGATTCAAGTAAAGTTAGATTAGTGTAAGTAAGATCTATATATAGATACTGAGGCATTATGGTAGTCAGATACTTGGATTAGATGTCTGCGGTGACATAATAGTTGGGGATGCATTGAGAAGAGGCATTTCAGGTGGTCAGAAAAAAAGATTGACAACAGGTACTTTGAGACCATTTACAAACATCTTTGTTGAACTCAGCTTTATCGTTGCCTTTCATGGAGATGTGTTTTATTTTATGGCAGGAGAGATGATAGTGGGTCCAACAAGAGCTCTGTTCATGGATGAAATATCGAATGGACTAGACAGCTCCACCACATTTCAGATAGTCACTTGCCTGCAGCAGATGGTTCACATTACTGATGTGACTGTATTGATCTCCCTCCTTCAGCCAGCACCCGAAACCTTCTATCTATTCAATGACTTGATATTGATGGCAGAGGGAAAGATTGTGTACCATGGTCCTCGTGACCATGCCCTTCACTTCTTTGAGGATTGTGGGTTCAAGTGCCCCAAAAGAAAGGGTGCTGCAGATTTCCTCCAGGAGGTTTAACAACTTATTACATTGCCTACTTTCAATCATAAAAGCCTAACTCTGGTCTGATATATATATATATATATATACATTGGTTAGGTGATTTCCAAGAAGGATCAAGGACAGTACTGGTATCGCAAAGACCTTCCTTACAGCTATGTCTCTGTGGATCAATTGTCTGAGATGTTCAAAGCAAGTTCTCTAGGGAAGCAGCTTCATGAGGAGCTCTCAAAACCTTATGACAAGTCCCAATCCCACAGCAATGCTCTGTCACATAGCATGTACTCACTGAGAAAATGGGAGCTATTCAAAGCTTGCATGTCCAGGGAGATGCTTCTCATGAAGCGAAACTCGTTTGTCTATGTTTTCAAGATCATGCAGGTAGGTGTTTTTTGATTACCAAGCCTTTGATCAAACTCACAAGTATTAATGAGTCCGGATTTACGATTATCTCAGCTTGTGATCACTGCATTGATGGCGATGACTGTGTTTATACGGATAGAAGTGGACTTGGAGCACGCGGACTATTTCATGGGTTCTATGTTTTATACGCTTGTGAGGCTGATGACAAATGGAGTGGCTGAGTTGTCCATGACTGTTATTAGGCTCCCTGTGTTTTACAAACAAAGAGACCTCTATTTATACCCGGCTTGGGCCTATTCTATTCCTGCATCCATCTTGAAGATCCCTCTTTCTCTCTTTGACTCTTTGCTTTGGACATCAGTTACTTACTATGTTATAGGGTATAGCCCTGAAGTTGGAAGGCAAGTATACGCGAAATCGTAGAGTCTATCTTTCATTCTTTCCATGTTCCATGTCCTACATTAACATACATTGTTATTTTTCAGGTTCTTCTGTCAGTTCCTTCTGCTATTCGGTCTACATATGGCATCAACATCAATGTGTCGGTTCATTGCCTCAATTTTCCAAACCATGATTGCTGCAACCACTTTTGGTTCCATTGTCTTAGTACTCATGTTCTTGTTTGGAGGCTTCATTCTTCCATTTCGTAATTCCATTTCTCTTCTCATAAAAGATTTCATCTTGACTGCTAAATTGAGACATTTGTGTGTGTGTGTTTTTTTTTATTGCAGCTTCTTTGCCTCCTTGGCTCAAGTGGGGCTTCTGGCTCTCTCCTATGACATATGGAGAGATCGGTATATCAGTAAACGAATTCCTCGCCCCGCGCTGGCAAAAGGTCTACACAAATTGGTACTTCACTGACTTGAATTTACAATAATTGTCTATATTTCATTGATCTCTCATTGCAGGCGATGAAAGGGAACACAACAGTAGGACATTATGTTTTAACCCGTCATGGTTTGAACTTTCCCGGCTACTTTTACTGGATTTCATTGGGAGCACTGCTTGGATTCACCATAGTCTTTGATCTTGGATTCATCGTGGCCTTAACTTACTTCAGATGTAAGTCACACTTGAATGTGAGAACTAGGTAATGTGTTGCATTCTTTGCATACTGACCTGTTGAGCTCTCCAACACAGCTCCTAAGGCGTCACGTGCTATAATTTCTAAGAAGAAGATCTCTCAACTAAACAAACAACAAGAAAGTGAGAGTGCTGCGCAATTAGACAAGGAAATGAGGACCATGGGTAAGGATTATATAGAACTAACGTAGCACAGCATAAGACTCCCAAGGTAATAAACTTTTGGTTTCTAAATGATAGATGGAGGCAATGGAGGGAAGATGGTACTGCCATTTGAGCCATTAACAATGTCGTTTAAGGATGTTCAGTACTATGTTGATACTCCTAAGGTAAGGACCTTGTAGTTATGGGGAAAAAAACATAGGATGAAGAACTTGAGGTTCTTGTACTAATTTACCTTTGATTTCCTCTTGACAGGGAATGAAAGAACGCGGCTTTGCTTCAGAGAAACTCCAGCTGCTTTGTGATATGACAGGAGCATTCAGGCCTGGAGTGTTGACAGCTCTGATGGGCGTGAGCGGGGCAGGGAAGACAACCCTGATGGATGTTCTTTGCGGGAGGAAAACTGGAGGTGTCATTGAAGGTGACATAAGAATTGGAGGGTACCCTAAAGTTCAGAAGACGTTTGCAAGAATATCAGGCTACTGCGAGCAATATGACATACATTCTCCACAGATCACAGTGGAGGAATCATTGATGTACTCGGCTTGGTTGCGCTTGCCTCCAGAGATTGACCCTCAAACAAAATCAGTATGGTCTCTAGCCTTGATGACAAATGTAACTGTTAAAACTGTCACATGACAAGTGTTTATGTCTTGTGATACAGAAGTTTGTGGAGGAAGTGATGGAGACAATTGAGCTGGAGGAGTTGAAAGACTGTTTGGTTGGCATTCCCGGACAGAGTGGCCTATCCACAGAGCAGCGCAAAAGGCTAACCATTGCGGTGGAGCTCGTGTCCAATCCATCTATAATTTTCATGGATGAGCCTACATCGGGTTTGGATGCGAGAGCTGCTGCAATTGTGGTTCGTGCAGTCAAGAATGTAGTAGCCACAGGAAGGACTACAGTTTGCACCATCCACCAGCCAAGCATCGATGTTTTTGAGGCCTTCGATGAGGTACAAGGATGCATGTCTTTTCTGGGACAGTAGTTAAAATGTAATGATATTGTAACTTTAACATCTTCATCAATAATCTATGTGCCCTGTTCTTGCATTTGTGCAGTTGATTCTGATGAAAACTGGGGGGCAAATTATCTATTCAGGAAAGCTAGGCCATCAATCAGGCCAACTAATAGAATATTTTGAAGTATGTCAATAGTTTCTACTAGTACTATCATCTAAAGTTTCTTGCATATTATATATAAATTTTTTGTGCAATAGGGTATTTCTGGTGTGCCAAAGATCAAAGACAATTACAATCCAGCAACATGGATGCTAGAAGTTACTTCTGCATCAGTTGAAGCAGAACTTGGTTTAGATTTTGCCAACATCTATAAGAAATCACTTCTATATCAGTAAGTATATCTGTTGTTTCACACAATAAAGTATCTATATACACAATTTTAGTGTTGAAATAGTTATATTATGGCGACAAGTAGCCAAATAAATAAACTTTTCTTTGTGATATGTTCAGGGAGACCATCGAGTTGGCGAACCGATTAAGTGAAGTAGTTCCTGGTTCAGAAGACTTGCATTTCCCCACTCGGTATCCACAAAACGGGAGGGTACAGTTCATGGCATGTCTGTGGAAGCAGCACTTGTCCTATTGGAGAAGTCCTCAATACAACTTGGTTCTTTTCATTTTCATGATTGTGGTAGCTCTCTTGTTCGGGGCAATATTTTGGCAGAAAGGAGGAGATATGTAAATCCAAAACTCTGGATAACTATATCAGTCACAAATAAGTTATAACCGCCGTTATTGCTGCAGCAACAACGAGCAGGACTTGTTCAACATACTTGGATCAATGTACATAGCTGTGATCTTTCTGGGCATCAACAATTGTTCATCGGTACTGCCTTACGTGGAAACTGAGCGGAGCGTTCTGTATCGCGAGAAATTTGCAGGAATGTACTCTTCTTGGGCATACTCACTTGCACAGGTTCGGAATCTATGATGAATACAATAATGTCCTGAGTTTAGAGTAACAGAGTTTTGGTGTGTGGAATGCAGGTTACAATAGAAGTACCATACATTCTAGTCCAAGCAATCTTGTACACTGCCATTACATATCCTATGATGGGGTTCGAATGTTCCTTGTACAAGGTTTTGTGGTTCATATATGTGACATTCTGTACATTCCTCTACTTTGTCTACATCGGGATGCTTATTGTCTCGTTCAGTTCAAGTCTCCAAGTTGCTTCCATTTTGGCAAGTGCAATTTACACCATACTCAACCTTTTCTCAGGCTTCCTCATCCCGGGACCGGTAAGCATATTAACAACCTCAGTCATTACTAGTAGTAACATATATAATGTGGTGAATTTGTGTGCAGAGAATGCCCAAGTGGTGGGTATGGTGCTATTGGATATGTCCTACAGCTTGGTCTCTGAATGGGTTATTGACATCACAATATGGAGATATGAAGAAAGAGGTAGTTATATTTAGGGAGGTGAAATCAGTGGACTTGTTTCTGAAAGAATATTACGGGTTCCGGAGCAACCAGTTAGGGGTTGTGGCTCTGGTTCTTATTGCATTCCCAGTTGCTTATGCTTCTCTTTTTGCATGCTGTATAAGGAAACTAAAGTTCCAGAGGAGGTAGTTCTACTTCTACTTCTAACTTGAGACACAACATAATGCGTAGATTGCTATTTACATGGAAGAAAAGCATTACAAGATATGCGGTTCGTGGACCTTGAAACGCATATCATTCACCTTTGCATATGCCTCCAAAGTAGATAAGCTTTTGTTTGTTCTCATGTACTCATATGATGTGTATATTGTTTGTGCAATCATCAACAAATACTTGCATGAGGAAATTATTTATGTGTCACCCCACTGACAATATATGTCATCAAGTCAACTTTATAAAATTATAATTGAGCCTTCAATTATCAGTTTAAGCTTTTAGTTGAGTTGATTTTTTAATATGATATCAGAGTCAGTACCTCACGGATACGGGTTCGAATCCCTCCTTTCTACAAAAATACTAATTATTTTTCTATTTATCTTATTTGTCCCTAATGGGCCTCTTATTTCTCTTCTCAATAGGCTCTTATAGCTTCCTAAATTTGAAATCCCAACCCGTAAACGGGCTTGTCCATGAGGGCACATGTTAGAGTATAAAACTATAATTGTGCAATATACACTTAGAGCGTAGGAGATGGTATTTGGAGATAAGTACAAGAAATACACAGGGCCATATCTGGGGGGCGGGCAAAAGGGGCGATCGCCAGGACACCCAAATACTAAATCCATATTAGTAAATGAATTTTTTTAAAAAAATATATTTTACAGTATCAAAAATCAATTTAATTGAGAATTTTTGTTTAAATGTCACTTGATAGTTCCATAAACAAAGCCCATGTTAGTATAGCAAAAAATATTATGTTTTTTTCATATCAGGAAATAACAATTGATTTAAGCGAGAATTTTTCTTAACTTTGACTTGATAATTTAACAGCTTCAGATTTTTTTCACGAGAAAAGCCTACTTATAAATAAGTAGATATTCTTTCACGATATATATGACAGTGCACCGACCAAAGTAATATATGGCTTTCTAGTGAAGACCGTGAGATATCGAACCCAAGAAAAACAATGACAAACATAGACTCTATAATTGGAGGTTAAAAATGTTTCAATGATACAATAAAAGTAAATAAAACGGGGTTTTGGATTTTGTGAATTAACAATAATGAGTGTAAACAATAAAATAAAGTGAATGTAGATTAAAACTGAGTTTTAATACAGAGATAAAAGGCAGGGCACAAGATCATAGAGATTCATACAAC
Organism: Erodium texanum; assembly: GCA_036897725.1. NCBI lineage: Eukaryota > Viridiplantae > Streptophyta > Magnoliopsida > Geraniales > Geraniaceae > Erodium > Erodium texanum. The sequence continues at coordinate 2,674 of JAYMSW010004845.1, read as the reverse complement.
GCATTAGATGATATATTAACATTATAAAATTATCTATTTTAGGTGCAATGAATTATCACTTAAAATACTCCTAACTCCTTTCGATAACTTAGGATCTTAATGGAATCTAACCACCTAACCATTTCTAGTATAGGTGTACAGAGACCCACCACACATAGGAATAAAAAAAGTCATGTCTAAAATCGTGATGTTTAGAATGCAAGTCAAAGTGCAAAGTTAATTCAAGATGTTATAATACTTAACAATTTGTACCAATTCAATGTAATAACCTAAAACTTGTGAAAAAAGAGCTTGGAACAACAACTCCATCATTAAAAGATTCTAATCATGCTAAAATACTCAACAGTTTACCCAGAAAATATTTTTTAAAAAAAAATCATTTATTTTTTGAATTTTTAAAATATAAGACACAAAGATGATGCATGAATACATAATGCAAGCAAAAACACATATTCACGTAATGAACCACACTTCACACTTAAAACACAGTATTGTCCTAGTGCAACTAAAACATAACATGATTGAAATACACCCACTAAGATATGAAGCAATGCAAGTAACCCACACTCATATGAAGCAATACACACAATCCTACTTGCATTCATTAAAAGCACAACAATTCAGGTGGTCAACACCCATCAGATATGCATCAAGATCATCAACAACAAAAACAACAATAAGAATAGAAGGGAAAGAAAACTGCCCCTTGAAGAACGCAATTGGATTTTTCTATTTGTGTAGGTAGATCTGCGGGGTGTACTCTCTCCAACCATTACACGCTCCAAAAGCCACATCAACAGAGCATATGCAATTCACAAACACAGACACATGAACACGTAAAAAGGAACAAGTACAATAATAAAGTCCTAAAGGTGATTTCTTATCAATGAGATAAGAGCTATACTAACATATGGTGAAACAATAAGTCATAGAACATGCATAAAGGATAGAAGGAAAGAAAATACTAGACACATATATACAAAGTAGGAAAGTAGGCCGAGAGCTTATTGGGAAGGATCAGGGTGATCAAAATCCTACTACTCAAAGCGATCTCTGAGCCATGTGACATTATCCTGGATGATGTCCATTCGGCGTCCTCTGCAGGCCATCTCTCACCCTGCATGGTGGCATGGGTATCGATGACGCCTCTCCAACGATCCACTGTGAAGCGCCATCCATATCTAGACGTCATTTACACTTGATGTGCTGCGAAGTTCTCCCTCTACAAGGCTAGGGACTCTCGTTGCAAGGCCACCGACTCTTGATGTACTGCACTGTTGGCTAGGTTGGCCTTAGTGTTGGCTCAAAGGTTAGACCTCCAAGCCTACGTCTCCTCTCAGGTAGGCCCCTCATACTAGGCATACCCTCCACTAGGGGCATCTCCCATCATCACCACTACTAGGGGTGTTCATGGTCGGTTAACCGGCCCCGACACCCCTTAGAAAATTGAAACGTTGTCAGTTTTCAATTTTTCGAAACCGGCACCAAAGGGGGGAAGAATCCCGGTTATTCACCGCCGATTTCACTGGTCGGTTACCGATTAAAATCACACCGACCGGACACGGTGCTTGTCAAGCGTCTTTTTAGGGGATCTATCTACCATACATTCCGATTTTAGTCTTATGAATTTAGATTCGGAGTTGGAAAAATATTTCTACTAAACCAGTGGGGTCCTAACTTATTGACGCCGATCAGATTTAAGTCAATCCACGAAAAGGGAAGAAAAACAAAAGAGGGAGAAGAAGAAGAAAAGAGCTGCTATAATCTACCATGGGAGTTGGGAGTGAATAACAACGTTATGTTGAGGAAAAGAAGTAGATGAAGTCATATCTTAGAAACAGAGAGACGTGAGAGTGAGACCGTGAGAGTATGAGAGATGGAAGAATAATAGGAGATAAATCAAAGGAGAAACTGCAAATAGTCACCGTGTAGTAACACTCTTTTGCGAGTACTCACCCTCAACTATAAAGTACCTCAAATGATCACTTTCAACTTTAAAATCTTTGCAACGTTGCTCACTCCATCAAAATGTAAGTGTATTGGCAAAATTACCTTACTAATCAAGAGCCAATTACATTAAATACATTATTTATTGATTTTGTTTTATTTATTTATATCTTCCTCACCGACACCTCTTTATTTTCTACAAACTGTCTCTGCCTTCTTATTCTATCTCCTCATGCTTAAGTGATGATTACAAGTTAAAGACCAATTTTTTTTCTTTATTATTTGAACACAATAAGGCTTATGCAAAAGGACAATCTCAAGACTTGAAACTTAATATCTTTTTTCCTGTTCTTTTTTTTTTTTGTAACTCATCATACCAATATAAAACTCAGATTAAAGAACAACATCCATGGTGAATTTGGGTCGTGCATAGAAACAATAGATCTCAAAATATGAAGAAGAAAATTGGAAAACACAGCACATCTTGGTTTGGATCGTCGGCGGATCTGTTGTAGAAGTCTGATTGTACTGTGGTCGTCGCTCATCCCTGACTTCACCGGCTTTGAGACAGGCATGGCGGACTTCGTTCTTCATTGACGGCATGGTTTCGATGGAGAGGTTACCGGAATCGATGGGGTGATGTCAAGGTCTCTCTCCATTCTGAATATTCTGAATCGATTTCATGACTAGTTTTGGCGAAAGCTTGGGACCATCGTTTCAGATTTCT
>JAYMSW010004844.1:0-10601 GCA_036897725.1 Erodium texanum | reverse complement strand
ATTATATTACAACTTTATCACTTTATTATATCATTTTATATTAAAATATTAAAATATTTGATTGATTTAATATTTAATATAAAAATTTACAAACTATAATTGAAGTTGATCATTGTTCTTTTTATATAAAAAATATTATATTAGTATAATAATAACAAAATTTTACAAGTTATGATCAGAAATATCTTAAAGAAGGACGGGTATTGACCATCCCAATGGACGAAACTGCCTTCTAGATCCTCGAAAGTGACTATTCGAACGCCAAAGAAGGCCCTGCCACGTCACGTCACGTCAGGACACGAGAAGTCGGTTGTATCTTTTGTCCTGTATGCTACCTCGAAATTTTTTTAAAAAGAAAGAAGTCGCTACGAGCACTCCCAACTGCAACAAAAGGAGGAGTGGGAGATGGGATTTAGGAGCGCCCCTAACACATCTCTACCCGTAATTAGCAACACAATTGCCTTTTTCCTGAATTCCGGAGTCCTAAAGAGCTCTCTGTAAACTCAGCACAGCCCGAAGAGGAGCCAATCACGATCTTGCGTCGCGCGCCTCGCACACGGTCCTAATGGACAAGACTGGTCAGTCTCTTCACCGATTTTCCAAATTGTCGATCCATTTTCGGTGTTTTTGCCGCGGTTTATGTTCTCTCCGATCACACTCTTGCCGGTGAAACTCACTCCTCGATCTCGGTTTCAGTTATTGCTGTCTGTTTGGTTGCTGAGAAAATTGGACGGGAATTGAGGTGGATTTGAGTGAATGTGAAATTTTTATCTGCCTTGCATGATGATGATTATGATTGTTTTTTTTTTTTGCGGCGTATTCTCTGCATTTAGAGGAGTGAATTTATTTTGTATGGTGTGAGTTGAATTTGAATGTTTAGTGTTTGAATTTGCTTTGTTCATGTTGAGAGCGCGGATGGAGTGATTGCCTATTACAATTGAACTCCAAGTGTGTGGATTTGCGTATCATTGATGCGTTTCAGATTTAGAATCTAGTTTTGATTCATTTAAATGTTGTTTCTGAATCTTCCTTTGAAAATTGGACATCAATTGGAAATTGTGAGGCTTTCGGGAAGTGTTTTTGGTGCATGAATTTGTCAGGAGCTAATGTAGTTGTATTTCCAATTCACAGCACTTCAGTTCCACTTTTGCCTAAATTATTATTTCTTTTGGTGATAGGGAATCATCAGGAAAATGTTGTGCCCCCCGTCGAAGGTGTTTCTGGTGGGGGGACGGCTTATGGATGGACTGATATCGCTTCCAACCAACTCAAGGGATCAGTTGATCCTACAGAGGTTCCAACTGGAGATCTAGTGCACGTGTGGTTCATGCCAAACACAGCCAATGTTGGGCCGCAAGAAATGCCTAGGCAATTGGAGCCTGTAAGGATTTTCTCATTACTTCAAGTACTCCGTTGAGATTGCACATTGGTTATACGTAGTATCTGTAGCTTTCTGCATTCATGGACCTGACATGCATATGAATCAGCTTTAAATTTTATGTTGGCATGGCTGCAGCAATGCTTTCTATCCATGATTGTCTACTCTGATTTCCAAAAACATTCATGTCCTATTTCTTGTATACTTGAATTACACAATGCAATTGCCTTTGCACTTATGTGAGTGAGAATGTAGCCATTAAATCTGTTATACAGTTTCATAGTTGAAAGGGAATCGATCTGATCAAGAAAGTGTTGTAAGGGAATGGAAGTAAGAGAAGGCAAGAATAGCCTAAGCCCTTTCTTCATATACCTTTACCCAAACAAAGCCTATAAACTTAAATAATTACCTTATGATGTAAAATAAAAATGCAATTTGATACTTGACATGGTTCATAGATTTCTTGTTGTTGCATAGTAGATGTGTTATTATATGTCCACAAAAAAATTGTTTTTTTCCCTTGAAGATCAATCTCCTGGCAGCTAGAAATGAGAGAGAAAGTGTTCAGATTGCTTTACGTCCAAAAGCTTCTTGGTGCGGTTCCATAGCAGGAGTTGTTCAGGTGCAGTGCAGTGACTTATGCTCCATATCTGGTGATCGGTTAGTTTCTTGTAGTCATTGTTTTGTGTGCACCAGAGCAGCCTCATGGAGTACTCTTAAGATTCTCATGCATGTGTTGGCTGTGGACAGGCTGGTTGTTGGACAATCATTGAAGTTGCGTAGTGTGGTGCCTATATTAGGGGTTCCCGATGCTCTTGTTCCCCTCGACCTTCCAGTTAGTCAAATAACACTACTTCCAGGGTACTGTTTGCATCAGTGATATGATAGTACTTCTTTCTGTATGATACCATCAGTGCTGAGTGACTGTTTATTCCTGAAACTGAGACACTTATAACATTTTTTTTTATTTCAACATCCTTGCTACAGAGAAACAGCGGTAGTTTGGGTTTCCATAGACGTGCCAAGTGTGCAACCTCCTGGTCATTATGAAGGGGAGGTGATCTTTACTGCTACAAAGGCAGATACAGTGGGGTACTATACTCGTTGTACTTCAATTAGTTTTTTGTGTTTTATTTTTATGTTGCAGGTTGTAGTTGCAAGTTATTTTTAGATCATTTTAGTTTTTATTATCGTATTTCAATTTTAGTTTTGAGTACATGCACGTTGTTCACTATCAATTGCCTGCCTGATTGCAGGACATCAGCACAATGCTTGGGCAAAGCTGAGAAGCATCAATTATACAGGGAACTTAAGGATTGTCTTGATATCATAGAACCAATAGATGGGAAACCACTGGATGAAGTGGTTGGTCCTTGATCTATTTTTTTGCTCACACATTGGGTTCTTTTTTTTTCTTTTTTTTTGAAAACCACACATTAGGTTCTTTAACCTTGGAACTGTTATGATCTTTTCATCGGAGAATTTAATTTCGTTACAGGTAGAAAGGGCGAAATCTGCAACTACATCTCTAAGAAGAGTTCTTCTGTCTCAATCATTTTCTGAGTTCTTTTCTGATAACGGTTCTATTGATATGATGGATGAGGATGCCATTTCAAACCTTGCAGTACGTGTAAAGTTAAGTTTGACAGTTTGGGACTTCATTCTTCCTGTCACACCTTCATTTCCAGCAGTGTTTGGTGTATCCTTCATCCGTCTTTAATTCAAGTTCAGAAGAGATAATTTGACAGCTTAAGAAGATTTAGTGTGAGTTTTGCTTGCAGCATAATATTTAACAGAAGTCATGGTAACCTGTTCTTACACAAGCTCTTCCATAGGAATTGTAACAAAGTGGTTTGTGAAAGGTCTCCAAGGGGACACCCCAGTGGTTCAAGTCTCACCTCTCATGTGGGAGTGTGTGTGTTGAACCCTCACTGGATGGGTTGGGAGGGAATTTGGGTAGATTAAGTTTGTAATTTCTCAAAAAAAGTGGTTTGTCACTACTTACATTAGAGTATTGAGCTGTTTGGTAATATACAACGTGGCATAAGGTGTAATATACAAGTGCTGTAGTTTGAAATGACAAATTTGTAGCAACGTAGCTACGAAATATGCGTTCCTTCATATCAGTTTAGCTGTTCCAGAGTTTAGACAAGAATTGAGAAAGAAAACATTCGCCACTAAGATTTTGTATTATGGAAAGATAATAGGGACAGAAAACACATTGTGTAAGTCTGCACATTATTACCATTGAAACATATACGGTTTATCCTATCGGACTGTATTTTATGGCACGGTAATTTAGTTTCAATAGTTATTCTCATTGCGAATTTTAGAAGTTTTATCCGGGTCTGCAGACTTTCATATGTAGATATTTTTGTGAAGATTTACATGCATTGTTTCATCTTCAACTACATTTTAGATATCGGATACTGTCATCGAGGACAGATTTGGTGTTGAACATGGGAGTGATGAGTGGTACGAGGCCTTGGACCAGCATTTTAAATGGCTTCTTCAGTTTAGGATTAGCCCATATTTTTGCAGATGGGGTGATAGGATGCGTGTTCTGACTTATACCTGTCCCTGGCCAGGTAATTTTCTGTAGAAGCTGAAATGCTGAAGGGTTACTTTATATCTAGTAATCTACTCCTGATATTGTTTTTACTGATTGATTGTAATATTTTAAATGATTACTGCATGTCTGTGGAATCTTATTGTTTAATTTTCTCCTGTGTAGCTGATCATCCAAAGTCGGATGAATATTTTTCAGACCCACGATTAGCAGCATATGCTGTACCATATAGTCGAACAATATCAGGGTATGTAGTTGGTTGCCTATGTTCACTTCTTTCTGATATATTTTTGTGTAAAGTTAGTGAAGTTCTACTGCCTTGGTGGTATGGAACAGTGGAGTTGCAGCAAAGGACTATGTGCAGAAGGAAATTGAGATCTTGAGGACAAAGTCTCATTGGAAGAAAGCCTATTTTTACTTGTGGGATGAGGTATGAATGGCTTAGCAAATGGTAGGATGTTGTGTTGACGGTACAAATTATGTCTCTGTTTATCTGGTTTTTATGTGCATTCTCAAGTGGGCAAAGCTATAAGTTAAGGAAGAATCGCAAATGTTAACATTGAAGATAATTTTTTTTAATTTTCTTACACCTGCAGAATTTACCATGCTGTTTTCAGTGTTTTTTTTACTATTGTACCGTGCTTAGTTGCTATCTTTTCTGTCTCAATTAACCTCTATCCATTATGATTTTGCCAGCCATTGAATTTGGAACATTATGATTCCATTCGTAACATGGCCAGTGATCTTCACGCTTATGCTCCAGATGCTCGCGTTTTAACTACTTACTATTGTGGTATGAATAACAACCTTATTTTATCTGATTTTTGCTGATAATTAGTTGTTAACTAGTTACTCCCTCTATATTTGTATCATTATTCTGTTTGAATAATATTGGGCACTTGGAGCATATGGTTTTGAATTGGCTAGAAAGTATAAAAAGAGATCATCATGCTAGATGAATTATACATAATGGTTTCTGCTGAACAGACTTTAGATTTCGGGAGGAAGAGTCAACATGTGGATCTTGCTAATTGTGTTTTTAGCAAGATTTAGAAGCTTCTGGTACCTCCCCCTTTCCCCAACAATAGTTACAGTGAAGGTGGATGGATTTCATCATCAAATATTTTGTGAAATCACATAGTTTTTATCTTTTATTGTATCAGGAGTTATATAATGTGATTCACTGGTTATATAAAGTATTTATGTGCCTGTTTGAGTACTTGATTTCATATTTTGATTTAGCTAGCGTATAATTGTAGAGAAGTTGTCTGATGTTTCTCTGCTTTTTATTCAGGGCCAAATGATGCACCTCTTGGACCTAGTCCCTTTGAATCTTTTGTAAAAGTTCCTAAGTTCTTGCGCCCTCACACTCAAATTTATTGTACGAGGTACTTTATACCATTTGACTATTAAAATGCACATTGTCAATTAAGATAGGAATAAATAGTGCAGAGATAAGGCATAGTCCACTTGCAATTGAATAATATATATTTGTTTATTTCGAGGATTTTGGTTAGCAGTTGTCCTTAAAACATATCATCAAGCTGTGTTTTAAAGACCAAGGTTTTATGTGATAGAGTAGTTTAGAGTACATTCAAGCACTTTATTTGGTCTTTCTAGATTTTTTATTTCACATGGTGGGTTTTCCACACTATTATGCTTTGGAAATATCAATGCCATGGCTGGGAACTTTTTTGATACTGCAATTTCTGTGTATCCATGTCATGGCTGGGAATTATGTTGATAATATGTACTAAGTTATAACTAGCCTCTTCTTTGAATGGGGCAAGCCTGCATTGCAACCTGGCTTGTAATTGTTTATTGACTACATTCACATTCCTACAGGCTACAGTTAATCCTAGATTTTTTTATCAGCTTTTAAATGTATCAAGAATTGGGCCCAAGACCGTCGGTTATGTAGAAGGGAGCTCTATTTTTGCCACTTGATCCAACAAGAGATGGTAGAGGCCCAACCAAAGATGGAGAAAAAATATGACTTTAGAGGTGCCGCCGCTAGGACTTGAACCCTGGTCCCAAGTTCAAGTGCTTGACCAGTTGGCCAACCAAGCTTTGGTTACAGTTAATCCTAGATTGATTTGAAGCCTTACCCATAATGACTAAAACTTCACAAATAGTATTACAGATCTATTTGCAACTCACCAGTTGAATTACATATATGGTGTAAATAACAAACGGTGAATAGTTAAGACTAATATTACATGTTTGTGGTACTAGGACCAGCTGTCTGAATAAGCATCTCCTTTCATCAACTGTGTTTCATGTTTCTTTGTTGTTGTAATTAAACATGCACTTGACTTCTAGGATCTGAAAATGTAGATCTTTTCTCTATATGCAGTGAGTGGGTACTTGGTAACAGAGAAGATTTGGTCAAAGACATCGTTGCTGAACTACAGCCAGAAAATGGTGAGGTAAAATGTTTACCTCAACTCTGGAAGATAAATTTTGTTTGCTTTACCTCAACTCTGGTATCGGGTGTAATGTTATTATTGGAGTTTTTTTCATTCTAAATTCCTCGTGGGATTCTATTATAGCTATATGTGGGCTTTACTTAAATGGGCTACCTGGTGGATCTTGCCATACTAAATATTCGCCTTATGGCTATATGTGGGCTTTACATAAATGGGCTACCTGGTGGATCTTGCCGTACTAAATATTCGCCTTATGTTCAATTAGCAAATGCAAAAATATGTTCTCTCTGTTTCATTCCACATGTGCATGATAATTTGTTCTTTGTGGATAACTAAATGTGTATGTAATACCTATTTTTAGGGCATTATGGGTTAACCAGAAGGAACTTGTATTATCATTTGTATACAGGAATGGTGGACTTACGTGTGTATGGGACCATCTGATCCTCATCCCAATTGGCATCTTGGCATGCGAGGTACACAACACCGTGCTGTGATGTGGCGGGTGTGGAAAGAAGGCGGGACAGGGTTCTTATACTGGGGTGCCAATTGTTACGAGAAGGCAACAGTTCCTAGTGCAGAGGTATGTAGGTTCATATTCTTATACGTACATCATGTTAGCTATGTTCAAGAACCTACCCTATCTTCTCTCTTCGTCGTTTTCTTCAAGATACAATATACTCTCATGAGCAGATAAGATTCAGGCGTGGGCTCCCTCCGGGTGATGGGGTCTTGTATTATCCTGGTGAGGTTTTCTCATCTTCACATGAACCTGTTGCCTCCGTTAGGCTTGAGCGCATTCTCAGTGGTATGCAGGTTAGTCAAGATTGTCCATCCAGTCTCGTCACTTTTGACAAGAATTTGATCCTTAAAATGCATGTTCGGTTTAGCCAATTCCAAACACCGCCAGTACAAAATAGATGAATGATCAATAAATACATATCTGATTGTATTACTATTTGTAGATTTACTTGAATAAACTTCCTTATTTTTCTGCTCAATGTTTTCACTTGATCAAACTTTAATTTTATTTATCTTTGGGCTGGCTGGTTAGGCCATTGAGTACTTGAGGCTCTATGCATCAAGATATGGTAGAGATGAAGGTGTTGCTCTTTTGGAGAAGACAGGCATGTACATGGGTCCTGAACGTTACACGGTGGAGCACATGCCCATCGACATGATGCGGGGTGAGGTTTACAGCGCATGCCGATCATGAATATTTTTCCATTTTACCTGCTAGCGTTCCAGTTCTTTTCATTTCTGTATATTCATAGGCACTTGTATCCTAGGTATGAGAAGGCTAGACGAATTTGAAAAGGCCCAATGGGGTGTGTAGCAATGCACCTGTAGGATCAAATCTGCATAGCGATCTAGGCAAGTGTAATTCCGTAAATGAAGTATCTGTAGTGAGAGGGTTGGGTGTAATTCTTTTCCTTATCCTCGATTTTAAAAAGTAACGGTATATTTAGTTGCTCAGCAAAACGCAACAGTGAACAAAAATTCCGTCTGTAAACAAACTTACTCCGTTAGTTTTTATATGATATAACCATTCTACCCCTTCTCGTCCTCTTCATAACGGGACAGTGTACTAACTGTCGATTTCAAAAAGTATCGGTATGTTTTGTTACTCAACAAAATAAGATGGTGAACAAAATTTTCGCTTGCATACTAGCTAACTCAGTGAGGGTTGAGTTTAAGGTTTAGGGTAGGATTTAGGGTTGTTGAGGGCTGAGTGTTCAAGGTGGAAGAAGTTTCGGGGTTTGGTTGGTTCAAGATTTGTGATTTGATTGATTTAGGGTTTATATTTAGGGTTTCTAAATATGGTTTGGGAGTTGACTAGTCTATTTGGGGTTTGACCAGATCACGGTTTAGGGGCTTGACGAATTTGTTTTGGGGCTTGGCTTTAGGATTTTGAACTATGAGTTGGGGTTTGACTCTAGGGTTTCGAAACATGGTTTGGGGTTTCACCAGTTTATTTGGGTTCTGATTGAGTCATGGTATAGGGTTTTACCAATTTGTTTGGGGTTTGACTTTAGAGGTTCAAACTATGTGTTGGGGTTGACTTTTTATGGTTTGGGGTTTGATTAGTCTATTTGGGGTTTGACTTTAGGCTTTGAATCTCATGCCAGGGTTGACTTTAGGGTTTTGAATCATTATTTGGGGTTTGACTTATTCATGATTTAGGGGTTGACCAACTTGTTTAGGGTTCAACTTTAGGGTTTGAAACCATGGTTTGAGTTTGATGGGTATGTTTGGAGTTTTGACGTCAAAGTTTCAGACTATGGTTTGGGGTATGACTATTCTATTTAGGGTTGGACCAATTTATGATTTAGGGCTCGACCATTTTGTTTGGATTTGACTTTAGGGTTTGTGGGTTGACTGGGTTGTTTTGGGGTTTTGACTGATGAGGAAATTTTGTTCACCGTCACGTTTTGGTAAGCAAACTAAACAGACCGTTACTTTTTGAAATCGAGGGTTAGTACGCTGTTGTGTTATATGGTTATCTTTAAGGGCAATTAGGGAAATATGAAAAATGTGAGGTGCATGTGCACCTTGTGTGCTTCTAAGTGTTAAGTTTAATATTTTACAATCGGAAAAATTGTTTGACGTTAGTTTTTGTTGAGCAAGTAAACTCATCGATACTTTTTGTATATGGAGATTAGTACATTGTTATTTTGTGGACTTACCCCTTATCTAAACCTATCTGTCGAAGTGGGTTTTATTCGGGAAAATTATAGTTTTATAACCATTACCATGTCTTATCTATGAATTACCATTATACATCTTAGTGTTTTATCTTACACTATCTTACTATGTGTTTATGGCAATGTGAGTTAATTTCGATAATATGTTCAATTCGGGGTCTTCTTTTATGCGTATTATTTATAAGAGAGTTTTCTGTGGTGTGGATTCTAGATCCTTGAATTTAACAGGATATTGCAATGAAATGATATATTAAAAAAAGGGTTTTCTTCAAAAAAAAAAAAAGGGTTAGTTAATGCTAGTTCCACTCAATTATGGTTCAATTAAACATAGTTGCTCCCAATTTTTTAATATTACTTTTGCAATCTTCTATGTATCGTTTTGTAACACTGTCAACAATTTTGTTAGAATTCTATCAGTTTGCTGTTTATTTTTTAAGAAACGATGAAAATGTCCTTGAACTTGAAGCTCTAAATTGTCTTTAAACTTTAATCCATTAACCCTCTCATACAAACACCCTATATATAAAAATTAAATTTAAAATAAAAATAATATTAAAATTCAAATAAATATGAAATTCAAAAAACAAAAAAAATTGTTTTTCTTTATCATGCGTTTATAATATTAAAGGGCACTGATTCCACCTTCTGCCAACTCTACAATTCTCCCATCTTTAGACTAGGACCACAACTAAATGAGGAAGAAGAAGCCACGATACCCCAATTAGTACAAACCCAACCAATAATATGGAAACAACTGTGAATTAATCCTCCAATCAGGTAATGACAGCCATTCAAGCTTATTAACCCAAACGACACCGTTTAACATCTCCTTTTAACTCCCAAAACAGTGACCTCCTTTTCTTCCTCTCCGAAACATGTTATCAACATAAATTGGATATGTGACATCATTCAAGCAGAAAAATGAGCTCGTCGGAGATCGAGATTGATTATGGTCGTGGAACACCAATTCAGCTCCACAATTGTACCCCCTCCACTCCAAAGTCGTGCCGGAGCTTCTCGTTGCCGGAGCCACGATCCATCGTCGTTAGATCCTCAATAAAGCCACCACAACCCTGAGAAAAGATGACTAGAATATTGTGCTACTCAGATCCGCGACAAACGACGTCGTTGGTCTCCTTCCAAAACGCATATCTGAGAATTCTGAACTCTGACCACTCTGTCATTAAGGACTTTTGTCCTAAGCAATTTTCAATTCCAAAAAGAGCCTTTGCTTCTCTAAACGGTGCATAGCGATTATTGCGAGTCCAGGTGGCGTGTTTTTCCTTTGCCAGCTTGTTCCTTTTTGATTGGCAGACCGTGTCGAGTCTGTTGTTCGTTGCAGGCTATCCTTGTTCTAGCGCAAAGTATGACTCGATGGATAGAGATGGTATATAGCGATAAAGACGCCATTTCAAGGGTTTTGTCTTGATTGTTGCTTTCATTTCAATTAGAGAATAGCTAGAGTAATCTTTTCCTTTCCTTGTAATTGTTCTTCAGTATCAATATAAACTCCCCAATTG
>JAYMSW010004843.1:0-10602 GCA_036897725.1 Erodium texanum | reverse complement strand
GTGGGCTTCAGACACGTCCTTGGGCTCATCTACCTCATGCTTGGGCTGAAGGTTTCAATGATCTAGTGGGCCGGCTTAGGTCAGACTCGACCTGGTAACTGGTAAGGGTGATGAACTCGGGCGGATCAGGTGATCCGCGAACCGAGTCATCATCACCCGGAGTCCACCCGAAATGGTCACAGAGATCCCTTCCTTCATCCACAGAACGACTCCGTACGCATGTGGATCGCTAGACACAGGTCGCGGACCGGGCAGATATGCAGGCAGACGGGCGGGCAGATTTATTTTGAACATCCCTAAGTATTTCGCTCCGTGCAACACTGCTTTATCTCGCACGGTGGTCCTCACGCAACCAACATAAGACTCGTCACCCGGTTTTGATATCTGTGGACGCCATTGGCTCCTCCCCAATCATATCCCTACCGGCCAACGGTTTAGATAGCCTCTTGTTTTGCTTCTGTGGTTCCCTCCTAGAGATGTGTTCCCCAATAATATCTGATGTTAACGGTCCAGATTTAGGTTAAGGGTGGAGTAGGCTGTAGAGTCAACGGAGGCATACTTGGTAGGCTTGTACGTAAGAGCATGTGATCATGGCTCTATTAGCAACAGCCTCCTAAACTAACTGATTATAATTACAAATTATTACTTTTTAATAGAACTACTTGATAAATTAATTTCCACGATGAAAAGTATAACACGATCGCCCAATCTCCTCTACAAATTATTAAAGACTAATTATATCAAATCCGAGTCTTCCGGCCAATTTTCCTTTTTTCATTCATATATATTTTAAAAGGAATTTTATTTAATTTATAACTTTTACTTTTTAAGGTTTTGATACGTTGTTTTGTCTGAAAGTTATATCTTATCTAAAATGTTTTTATAAGTAAACAAATATTTAATAATTGATAAAAGTTGGTAAGAAAAAAAAACTGATAATGACAATAACGGTTAATCAATTACACTTGATTCCATCGTCATTTTTTTGGTCAATAGTAAATCATAGAAATATTGACAACTCTTCTCCTGCTGATAATCTCCTATTTTCTTGCAGTAACCAGTAAGAATATAATTTATATATACAATTATGAAGATGTATAATTCCATAAGAGAGTAATTTTTATTTCAATCCATAAAGTAAATACAAATATGAAGGACCTACTTGTAATTCCTAAATGATGGATAATAGATTTAGAAAAACAAGTAATTGCCACGTGTTGAACACTCTGTGGTCGCCACGTCACATAAAGCTGTATCAGAATCAGAAAAGGCAAAAAAAACTAAAACTAAATGAAATGAAAAAATAAATAAATAAAAAGTTGTCTTGGAACACACAGTTTTTTTAACAGAGGCAAGAGACATTGTTTTCAATCTCCTCTCCTCCACCCTCTTCTGACGCCGCGCCCTTCTATTTAACCCGCCTTTCTCTCTCTATAAAAAACCATCCTTCTCTTTACCCATCTTTCTTTCTTCGGTCTCTGTTGAGGATTCGCTATTGGAGCTCCGGTAATCAAGTTCGCCGCCAAGCCCCGACCCCTCCTTGTATGTACTCCATACCCACCATTTTACGGTCTCTGTATTGTGAGTTTGAGATCTGTTTCTGTATGCTCATATTTCTCTTTTGGATTCGGTTTTTCTGGGGATGGTTTGTTTTCTTTTGGAGGCATGCAATTATAGTTTGGGAAAAAAATATCTCTTTCGTTGTCTGGGTTTCAGGAAGTTTCAGTTTTTCGGATGGTAATTTGGGTTGCGAGCTTTCGAGGTCCTGTTTGTTACTCTGGAATAAGCTTACCCGGAAAATTATTTTCTAGCTGAGAACCATTTACGTTGATGTGGGTGATTGAGCTTGGAACTTTTGAATTTGATCACATAAGTTAATTCCTTTCTCTAAGGAGATTCTGGGGAATTTTCTATTGAGAATCGGTTCCTACATAAAACATGTTATTCCAAGTGTGTAACATTTTTAAAATTATGTCTTCACTGCTACTGTTATGGTGATTTGGTGCCACAAAATCCTTTTCTTTTTGTTATTGTAGGTGATGAATATTTTCTGTTCAAGCAAAGAGATGATCTTCTTTCTTTGATATTTTTTGAAATGTGATTCATAAGCTCCCAAACTCAGAATTTCTTTGTTGGTGTTAGTTTTGTTTCCTGCTTATATTTGTTTTCAGTATGCTATTAAGTTTTTATCATTCATCATTTCTAAAGCTTCCTGCCTGGTTCCTCTGAGAAAACCAAAGAAACTTTGCCCTCTTTGGTGAAGTATACTGGTGTCATACAGCTTGCACTAAGGTTTTGTATTAAGCTTGTTTTGTGCATGTTTGTTGATGATGTATAAGTTACATAATCAATACATTTGTCATGCCTGTGAATAACTTAAGCCCGCTTTCTGTAGTGACTAGGTGGGTCTGATGGGGATTAAGAGTTTAGCTTCGATCTAAGTACAAATTCAAGGCATTTTGATACCTTAATGAGGACCAAGCCCCATGTTTTAGATTTTGGTTGTAAGTTAGATCAATTATATTTATATTGCTTCTGTTTGGTGTCCCACTTATTAGTTGTGGACATAGGTGTGTAGTTGGATTAGGAATTGAGAACATTAAGTGTGAGTTGAAAGGTTCTATGAATTTTCCGTTTGTTGAATTTCTGATCAGCCTAACTCTCACCCACCAAACTTGTCATGCCTTTTTGATTCTAGGCTTGGTTGAATTCATGTATAATCCTTGTTAAGAGGACAGTTTCAATCATTGACTGCACTGTGATGTATGCTGAACAAAAGTTGGTTCTGTAGGATGATAATTTTAATGGAATATAACTTATCCATAAAATTATTGCTAGTTCCTGAATCTATCATATGCTGGTTCAACAAGCCGACATTACCTATGGGGTCCCTCCACTTCGCTCCAATCAAATACTATATGCAACCCATCTTTCTTTTATTTACCATAGGCATGTATTCGAGAGGATAGGCTTGTGTTGATTACTTTATATAACTCTGTTTGTGGTTATAGGCTACTGGGTTTGTTCGCTAGTCTCTCTTGATGCTAAGCGCGAGCCTTTTTGGATTCATCTAGAAACTTTGGTGGTTGTGTTAGATGCTGTGTCTTCTGTGAACCAGAGGCATGCTTTCATTGCATAACTATTTTCCTGTGTTGGATTTCTAATGTCTATGCATATGTCAGCACCTTAAATATTTATTATTTGGCTGACAAATTTGGTATCTCTACAGATTTTTTATTTATTTTTTACTTTGAGCTATCTGGTTATAATTCCCCTCACCTTTTGGTAAATTTTTTTTTTTTTTTTTTTTTTTTTTTGTTTGAAGGATGTAGTACCCCAATGTGAATAGCAGTTTATTGTGATGCTTGAACATAAATAATATTTTCTAGATTAATGAGCTTGAAATCTTATAAGCAGGGTTGTGCAAAAAAAGCGGCACCAGAAAATTGATCAGACTGGCCGCAATCGGTACTGGAATCACTGGCACCAGTAGTAGAATGGTCGGAATCGGCGAGGAGAAGGCAGCATCGGAAAGGCTTTCGGTCAGTTCTGGTTACCGGAGCCAGGCACCATCGGTGCACCGAGAAAAACTGAACTGGTACCCTAGGCTCATAAGGCCCAACATATGAGGGTAGGCCCGTCTCGTCAGGCCCAAGGTTGAAGATCGAAGCCTGTGAAGCCTCAGCTCAGTCCAAGTCTCCCTTTTATCTAAGCCGTTCGATGCAGGGTTTCTTCTTCAGCCATCTGATCGTGGTGATAGCTGGCGTGCATCACTGTTTCACATTCTATGCGAAATGATAGATTCAGATTTCTCGTTTCACTCTCTCTGTTTTTCTATCTTCCCCTTCCCTCATTTCTCTCTTTTCCTCACCACCATGGCCAAACTCTAGCCCACCTCTACCTCGTCAATTGATCCTCGACCTTTTGTTCTATTCTCTCTACTTGTGCCTTCAAATGGAGCTTTACTTCGTGTCAAAGTCATGCTGGATTTCTGTGGATACCGATCTCAACGCATATAATGTAGAGAGATTTGGCGTAGGTTGATTAAGATTCAGAGATGAGGTGTTCAGACTTAGGAGTAGGGTCTTTGGGCCTCGAAGCTTGACGAGGAGGAGGAGAGGTTATAAAGGGAGAGGGGGATGGGGGAAGACTAAAGCTCATCCATTGTGAAGTTCGAACGTCTCCTTCACCAATCTTCTATTTCCGTCCACTATCAGTGCAAATTCATGGTTGTCGGAGGCCATGGACAAGGGGAAGGTTCGTTTTCTCTTCTTCTCTCTGTGCTTGCATGCTAGATCTAACGTGCGACTATGGTGTTTTTGCCTTGCATGCTAGATCTAGGGTTCAATTGTTAGGGGTTAGGGTTTTAGTTGGTTAATGCCTTGCCATTTGTTCTCTTATCTCTGTATTCATGTTTTGCTTGCTTGTATTGTATTGTTTGAAGGGTTTGATGCATCCTGAACCTGGATAGGGAGCTGGAGAAGCTGGGGCTAAAGGGGAAGGTGGTGCAAGAAGAAGCTAGGTTCAAGGGTCTTTTGCAATTGTAGTGCAAGGTGGTTCAGATGCAACAACAGCTGCATTCACATGTAAAACTAAACTCAAACTCAAACCTAGCCCTAGGATATCTCTAACCACAGACACTTGGACAAGTGTCTAAAAAATCAATTATATGTTCCTCACTGCACATTTTATTGATGACTCTTGGGTATTGCATAAAAAAATTATAAATTTCTACCCAATAACATCACACAAAGGGGTAGACATAAGGAGATCTATTAAGACATGTTTAAATTCTCGGGGTCTTGATAGAGTTATGACCATTATAGTTGACAATACTAATGCTAATAAAGATGCCATATAATACTTGCATAACCAACTTAATAAAAATATGTTGTGTGACCATGTATTTGATGGCAAATTCATGCATATGAGATATGTGGCACACATCTTGAACCCGAGTATTAGTGATGAGATATGAATGATGGGAAAATTTGTTGAGAGGATTAGGTTTGCTGTGAGATTTATAAAATTATCCCCTATGATATTTTCTAGGTTTAGGATAGCTTGTGAACAAGCAGTATATCAGACCAAGAGACTACTTAACTTAGATGTCCCAACTAGGTGGAATTTAGCGTACATGATGCTTGATTCAACATGTAGGTTGGAGAAAGCATTTGCTAAGTACAATGCCCTAGACCCTAATCTTAATACTGAAATGGATAGGAAGAACTTAAAAGATGACACAACCCTAGGTAGAGTAAACAGAAGGGATTGAGATGAATGCAAGGCTGTTATGTCTTTCCTAGAGCTATATTTTGAAGTAACAAAATCTGAAAATCAAGATATGAGAAACATGGCCTTTAAGATGGGTGAAAAGTTCGATAAGTACTTTGGGGATTTGGGAATGCTAAACATGTTTACATTCCTTTTACCAATTTTTGATCCTCGAAAGAAATTGAAATATGTCAAATATCTTATAGGAACCATGCAGTGACGGAGCCAAGTTTTATATGGAGGGGGGCACTATTTTTTTAATAATAAATTATATATAAAAAAAGGTTAAATTATGGAGACTAGAATTAGGAAATTTACTTATAAAAAATATAACATAAATAGAAATTAATAAAATTCTGGAAACTAACCAAATTAGGAAATTTGATTAATAAAAGTATAATAAGATACAAAAAAATGAATAAACATTTCCTTCTTAGAAATTTGAGGGTGGCACTTCACCTTAGGCTTGGAAATAAAATTTTTTTTACACAATAAATTTCTTTTTTAAAAAAATGTCAAAGGGGCACGTGCCCACTATGGGTCTCATGTGGCTCCGCCCCTGGAACCATGTACCCCCTAAAACCTGTGACATATTGATCTCATGTGTCAAACGATCTCTCAATGACTTATTTGATCAGTATGTCAAAGAAAATTCAATACCTGATAAGCCAATAACACAAATGGATAGTCCGCAAGTGTTATTGGCAAGCCATCAAGATATCGGGCTTTTGCGGCCTATAAGGGATTGAAAACCACAACAGAAAGTATTGCCCTATCTGAATTGGACAAGTACCTGAAAGAAGAGAATGTTGATGATTCTCCCTCTTCCAATATCCTCACATGGTGGACTGTGAATGCCTATAGGTACCCTATAATTTCTAAAATGGCTAGAGACATCTTAGCCATTCCAATCTCGACTGTTTCTTGTGAGTCTGTTTTCAATGGGGGCAGTAAGGTTCTTACTGATTTTAGAAGCATCATGATTGTACAAGCCCTTTTTTGTTGTTAAGATTGGTCCAAGAGCACTCCACAAGTCTCTGTACTACAATGTTGGAGGAAGAGATGGACAAAATGCAACTTGCAGAAGATGGTTAGTACTGTCTAGTAGTAATTATGTTATTTATAAGTTATAACTTAATTATTTCACTGTCATTATTATTAAACTTATTTGATTTCAATGTTTTTTTGCAAATATTGAAGAATCTACAAGCACACAATTAGTACCAAATTATGATGTGATACAATGGAAGATAAAGAAAGAAGAATTTTGAAGATAAAGGAAGAAAACTTTTGAAGATAAAGGAAAAAGACCGTTGAAGATATAAACTACAACTTAATGTTTTTGTATTTTGTTAAATGTCAATGTCTTGACTATTAAGTTTTTGTGAACTTTGAATGCATAAGTTGTAATTTGCAGTAGCTTTTGATTGTAAATTTATAATGAATGAAGAGGTGTTAGTTCTAGAATCAGATAGCTTTGATTTTGAATAGTAGTAATTGAGTGAAAAAAGGTCACTTGGGCTGGACTATGGCCCAAGTTTAGGGCCCAATCCAAAGGCCCGATATACCTTTGGTGGTTGGTGAAAAACCGGCACTGACCAAGTCCATATCTGGTCGAAAATTCAGTCACTAGGCCAGTGTCGAGGCTGGGGCCGGTGAGAGTTCTTGTTAAGGGCCAGAGATTCCTTTTCTCTAGGAAATTCTTTTTTAATCGACGCTAGGTATTGATGTAACACTCCAGTTCTCGGACGCAATGCTAACATTGTCCTTACTCTTAGAGGATAGGAGGAAACTAACACTAGAACTCCATTAAATCATAATCTCGGATGCCTAAAAAACGGAAAAAAATGACAAATTTATGATTGCACGTATGCAACTATTAACGTGGCCCTGTCGAGAATTCGACACACGTTGAGGAGAGCAAGTTAACGCGCCAACCGTCGAGAACTCCACTTGCATCGAAACCCTAAAAGAGCATCCACAGTGCATTAGCCTAGCTACATGCAATTCGTTAGTAAAAAAACACAATTCATCCTTCAAATCTTCGAAGTCTTCATCCACTTCATTAGCCCGCGCTACAACACCCTGACTATATCAATTCTAACTTCGTATGTGAACAGTGTTGAACAATTCAAAAATGCGAAATTGGAGAAAATTATATGGAATCGCACACGATTTATATTATTTAAATGAAACATTTTTACATAAACACGACACACGTTGGCTAAATTACTTAAAAAATGATAATTAAACTATAAAAATAAACACGGAAATGAAACTATGAAAACAAATTACGATAAAATTACATTCAAACATGATAACTAAACTACTTCAAAGACCCATGTTGTAGCAACACCACTTTACCTCGTCCTTAATGGGCCCCCACCAGTTTTTGTGTGTGTGAAGGTGTGTCCTCATTCTCGGAGGTATCAAGCACCGATCATAACTGACACTTGATCGTCACTCTGATCGAGGGAGTTCAGTTTGCTACACATTCTCTATGTACTTGATCGGACGTCCTCACCTTCTGGTTTGTTTTCATTTAATGATCCTTTAACTGTTTGCGGCTTCGAGTGAACACATCCACTTGCGCATCTTCTAGCCAACACAAGTAGAGATTGTTCCTATAATTGTCCACATCATCGGCTTAGACTAGCCAAGTAATGATGAGGCGGATCTCCTCTTCGATGAATCACAAAAAGTTTTGATAGAAAGACATGATTGGTGGGGTAGAGGAGAAAATAAGAGAAGATTCGGGAAGGAGAGGGGAAGTCAAAACTATGAGAAGAGACAATGAGATTCGGGAAGGAGAAGGTAAGTCGAAACTGTGTATGAGGAGAAGAGAAATTTTGTGAGGAGAAAGGGATGATTGAAACTTGCTTTTAGAGGGGAGAAAGGATAAGTAGAGCCGTTAGAAACGAACTGGTCCCAACGGCTCATTTTGTTTTTGCTGAGACAAACGCACATGGTGCCTCCCTCTTCAATGTGGCACACACGCGCATGATGAATCAACCATCGAGATGTATTTCGACGGCAATGTTGCCACGCTCGGTTCTCCTGGCGCACATAATGCGGATTTGCCTAAAAGGGTCCGTTTGCTCAAACAAATTATATGAATTCACCACTCCACCTCGAATTTGTTAGGCACTATGATAACTCTCATTGAAAAATTAGTAGACTTGACCTGTCAAACTCCACGCTCGATAATTGTTTCCCCATCCGAGACTTCAATAATAGTTCTCTAACAAGCAACCTAGCATCTACGAAAATCAAGGAAAAGTTGATTGTACAAAAGAACAAAAAACACAAACCTAAGCTAAAACGAGGACAAAGTAAAGGATAAATGCAAGGAATGTTAGTATATGAACACTAGAAAATGCGTGTGCATCACATTCTTTTTTTTATTTCGAAGAAACTTTCCTCAATTTTACATATCTCAATAGATACACATTATAGCAGGTGGTTGTACAGGGCAAGTCACCACAAAGGCGAAACTACAACTAGCCCAGACATAGCTGGGAATTATATCCAGACCCGGAGGCTAGTAGACTAAGCTCAGACCTAGTTGGGAGCAACATCTATCTACTACTACCTAATTACATATCCGATACCAGTCTGATCCTAACAAGCACTCCTCTTGGGTTGAGCATCCCGACCACCGAACCAGCATTTCTTTTTTGAAAAATCTGGCTGCCCAACTAGTCTGTGCAAAGCCTGATCTGCACATCTAGCAAGAAGCACTTCGGAAAAATGGATCGAATGGCTTGGGGGCAGGGGGAAATGGGGTCCAATCACCCAGCTACCTCCGGTGGCCGGCGGCCTCAACTCCGTCGAGATGAGCTCCGGTGTGTGCTAGATCTGCTACCGTCTTGGGCAACCTCTTCCGGTCGCTGGACCGCAACACCGACGTTCATCTCCACTTGGCCGGTGGCCACCATGGCATCAGAAGGCCGGAAAGACGGCGAAAAGCCTTTTTCTCTCCTTTTAGTAAACGTCGGTGTTTTTAAATGGTCGGTAAAGGACATTGAATTCTAAAATTTTGAATTGGTGGCATCTATTACGAGTCTCTCCATCTTCCACCCATTCTTCTGTTCTGTGCCTCCTTCAAAATTCACGATGTTGGTATGATAAATATGATGCTCCTTCATCAACAGTTGCAGAGAAGAACAAAATCCATCATTGCATCCTCAAATTTTCCAGACAAACTGTGAAGGTACTCTTCCTCCTCATAGATTCATATCCATTGTTCCTCTTCCTCTCTCGATTTCTTCTCATCTCTCTCTTCGATCTTCTTGATCTTTGTTCCTACCGGTTTTGCTGGAATTGTTGCGAAGAGGCTAACCAGCCGGTGGATTGAGAGCCCGCGTTGTGGACGCCGTTGGGGTTTACGGTTTGCCGATAAAGCGTGAGAACCTACAACAATGGTGGAGAAATAGGGAAAGCCAAGGAAGGAAGAGGTAGTGACCAGAGAGTACACGGTCAATCTGTAAAATATTATTGTTCAATTTTGTGTGAGGAGTCTTTTAATTAACCTGCTTAGGTTGAAGGCCCGTTGAATCATGGGTCTGATGATGGACTTTTCGTGAATGCACTATTTCAGTGCAAAGGGTATGTATAACAAGCCAGCTTTTTGAATTTGATCCTAAAAAAAGAACGTGCAACAAATATATGATGTTCGTTAACTTAAGAACTATAATAGGAGAGATCTATATCCGTAGATTAGATGTCGGAAGTTGGGAACCAACAATGATGGATTTATTTCGAGTTTGGGTAATACTTATTAAAACTCTGTATGAGAGGGACTGCTTCTACTTGAGAAGGACATCATACAAGGGTATGATTTCCTACCATTGACACCAATTATTGTTAGAGAAATGTCAATATGGTTGTTGATTACCAGATTGTAATTTAATGGAAAGATGGGGTAATTATCTATGTTGCAAAGACATTGGTCTAGCTAAGTTACCAGGTACAGTCGACTCTGTTTGCATATTGGTTCATGTTTCTAATGTGGTCTACAATGCCACTCAATGCATGCTCAGACTATATATTGGGCACTATACGGGCTACATGTTGCAATTTTTTTATCAACAAAAAATCATTTTTATTTGATAAATAATCAAACACCTCTTAAAGAAGGAGGGTAAGATCATGTGAGATACAACAACAAAATGATACTTTTAAGCTTGCTAAGAGATAGGTAGCCCAAAATAATTAGGCCCAGATGAGATGTAGACTAGCTCAAAACAGGAGAAGCCCAGGACCAGAAGTGAGACTACCTAAAGAAGACCAACTGTCCTCCATGCATAACATGGGGAACTGAAACGA
>JAYMSW010004842.1:0-10602 GCA_036897725.1 Erodium texanum | reverse complement strand
AAGTTAAATAAAAGTATATACCATCCAGACAGAACATACGTAAATTAGAAGAATTAAAGTGCAAAACATGGACTCCATTTCGCAATACAAAATGCAGACACAATCATCACAACATTAATATATATATATATATTCTAGAACTAAAAAAACACATACCAAATTCAATGATATAGCTTAATTAACATTAATATATTCCAATTGGAGAGAATAAAACCTGCATTTGTAAAACAAACTACATTACACAATAACAAAATGCAGATACAATCACTACAATATTAGCATTCTCTCTAAAGTTAAAGAAAAAAACATCCAATTTTTTTAAATAATATATAGCTTGATTAACACTAAATCATAGTAATTGGAGAGGAAAAAAATGAAATTTGGAGAAGAGGAAAAAGACAGTGGTCAAGATGGGAAGGGAGAGTGGAGAAGTGGTTTGTTAGGATTTTTTTTTTCCTTATTTTTTTCTCTTTTATTTGTTGAATTTTCTTGAAGGAGAGAATACTATTCTCTAGTTAAAGAGCTATGCCACATAGGCTCCAATAGTTATTCTAATTATAGAATTATTGATGATTTGCATATAATTAAAAAGATTCGATAATCAACTCAACTTAAAAAGAATTCAAGCTAAATTACTAATTGTTAACAATAAGTCAGAGCATCCATAATTGGTAAATTCTCCATGTTA
Organism: Erodium texanum; assembly: GCA_036897725.1. Classification (NCBI taxonomy): domain Eukaryota; kingdom Viridiplantae; phylum Streptophyta; class Magnoliopsida; order Geraniales; family Geraniaceae; genus Erodium; species Erodium texanum. The sequence goes on along the minus strand of JAYMSW010004842.1, from coordinate 9,914 downwards.
CGTTCGATTGGGAATCCACCCAAGCCACTAAATGAAGTCATTGTAGGTATAGTGGATTCCCGAAACTAAAACAAGGGAAAACGTCAACGTATAAAGAGACTACAAAACATTATTGAAATTTGAGTCTGCAGATAATTGGATGGACGACACATGAGTGAATTTTAAGAAAATATTAAAATCTACTACTCTCTAAAACTAAAAGGGTTAACTACACTTTAATATCCTAACATATACTCGGATTTCACTTGAATACCCCAATACGTTTTGATAAAAAAAAAAAGATACCCCAATACTTGTTATTACTTTGACGGGTACTTAAAGTTTTTATTTGTACAATCTTTAACGGTTTCCATCCATACATGTTAGATTTCAAAGCAAATGATGAAAATAACACTCATAAGTAGCAGTATATTTTAAAATATTTAGGTGTAATTAACGATAACTCCAACTCTTAACAAAATTAATATACATTACTTTGTTAACATAAGTACAGTCTCACTCCCCATACTCGTAAAAATACTTGAATCGGATTACTGGTTTGTTTTGCACCCTAGAAAGAGAGGAAGTGGAAGAGGGTGACGGCCCCACCCATCAACGCAAACGGAAATAAGTGTTTGGTGGCCAGTGTTCTCATATTTAGCTCAAAGCCTCAACGCAGGTAGTTTCGCTGTTCCTTCTCCGACGGATGGCGTCATTTCTGGCCTCTCCCGCCATTTCCACAGCTCCGTCGTCTCTTTCCGGCCTCTCCTTCTCCAGTCGCCCCAATTTGCGATTCCAGAAACGGTAGGCTCTATCTCTTTATACACAGTGCGTACGATTCATGATTTTTTTGCTTTGTTTTACTACATGTCATGTACTCGCTGCTCCGACCATATTTTGTTTGATTGTTTCTGATTTAGTTGTTCCTTTCTATTTGAATTGGGTTGGTGGGTGTCAAAGGGAATTGAGCTCTTTGAGCGCGGGTGATTTTTCGGGATATAAGGTTAGATTTCATGAGTTTGTGGTTCAGAACCGAATTCAGAGTAAGATTCAGCCAAAACGTAGTTGTCTTGGGAGTAGAATTCAACAAGGAACCATAAAGCAACACTGGTTGTTAAGCAGTGGTTTCAGTATGCCCTGTAATAGTGTATCTGGCTTCATTATGTATGGAAATTCTTAGTTGGGTATGTTGAGCTGATCATATGCAAAACCATCTTGGTGGTGTTGTAGTGAGCTTGTTTTAGATTGATGGTAGAGTTGAAGTTAAGTTGTCTCAGTGGTTAAGGGCTCACTCCAACATAATGGAGGATGGTACAAACAATCTTATGGCTATTCAAAAAATCAATTGCTTAGTGCCCATTTACTTCTAAATAAGGTCGATTGCTATCTTTGCTTGGTACACATTTGGTTGGTAGAAAAAAGATTGATGGTAGAGTTGAAGTTACCAGTTGCTATATCACACGGGCTCAGCAGTGTGTGATTGGGTAGGAAGTTGGCAACAGTGATGATGAAGAAGAAGAGTGAAGCCAGTTGATGGATAGCTTCTTGATTTTGAAAGGGTATGAGGGGCTTTCTGTTTGAGCATTCTCTAGAGAATAGAAGGGAGGGACCTTCTTAGATTGGCAATACTTACAGAGGCTTTCTATGTGCTTTTTTTTGCCTGTCTTTGTTTATTCATCTTGGTCCCATCTCCCTTCAGGGGTAGCTAGAGATCTTAAAGACCAAATGACATTCTCATATTTTAAAAAATCCCTTGAGGCTTACGCCTCGAAGTGTAAACCTCAAGGGATTTTTAAAACAAAGCCATTTTCTGAAGAGTAATCAAATTGCATAGCATACTGATAGTCTGATACTAGACTTTAAAAAGCCCCCAAAACATCATTCAAATCAGCCAAATTTGTCAAGTTGAGCTAAGGTGCCGAGGCTTAAGCCTCATGTGCGTGAGGCAGCGAGGCATAAGCCTCAGTGAGATCCAATTTTTGTGAGGCGTAGACTCAGAGCTTATTTTCGACCGCTTCGCCTCGAGGCGTAAGCCTCAAGGAAACTTTTAAAACTATGGATATTCTTTACCAATTCAATTTGGGACCAACTAACCTGATAAAGGAAGTATTACTACCTGGGCAAATGAATGCTAGGTGGTATTAAGTTCTGTTATTGGACATGTTTCTATAAGATGATTTATGTGACATGAGTGGAAGTACTAGTATTGACAAATTATGTGTAAATGAGCCTTTTTTTATGCGGGTTTCTCAGTAAAGCAGATGCCTCAAAGCAGGCAATCACCAATTTTCTTAGATATTTTCTAGTTTTTGGGCTTGGCCATGTCTTTAGGTATTATTGCCCCTTCATCTTGTAATAGCTGACATCATCATTGTAGCATATATCTCACTCTCCAGTGGGTAGAAATCAGGGTGCCTCCTTGCTATCTTTGCCATCTAATTTAAGGATCTACAATGGTTTTCCTACTGTTGCCTTTTGTGGCTATTATAGGTGGATGACATTCTTGTCCTATTTTCCCATGTTGGGGACGAAGTTGAATCTTATTTCTGTCATGGATCATGTGTTATTGAAGGAAAATGAAGGAGTTGGGGTTAAACTGAGAAAAGAGAACGAGGCATTCTAATTTATGTATTGCAATGAGCTAATTGCCTCACAACATTACAATGGTGTATATTTTCGAGAAGATGCAGCTGCATGATGAAAAGAATTATAATCTAATTTGATACGAGTTAGGATCTCAGTTAATAAGCTTTGCGATGTGGAACACCAAGTATACAGGACCCACCTGGCATAACATATAGAAGCAACTCTAGCTGTCATATTGACTAAACCTCCAGTTGTCTATGGTGCACTCATAACTTGTGTTTGTTGCCTTTTGCACTGGAACGATCAATATTCAAAAGATGTTTGTGTTATTGGAGATTGTCTCTTGTCTTTCCTCATGTTATGCATATTTCTCCTAAGACTAAACTTTCATGTTTCCATTTTGGATTATTAACTTCTGTGTGGTCATAGCTTTTGCAGGTTTGGTATCAAATGCAATTATGCTGGAGCAAGTACTAAGGATGATTCCAGCTCCACTACCATAGATATAGTAGCTGATGTTAAGAGCGAAAGGGTATGCATCAGTTATTTCTTTACTATATATAATTATATGAAGTTTTTATTATTCTTTCATGCATTACGCTAATAGTTCTCACTTAGACACTTTGTTTAGTAGGTTGTAGTCCTAGGGGGCAGCGGCTTCGTAGGTTCTGCAATTTGCAAGGCTGCAGTATCTAAAGGCATAGAGGTGATAAGCTTAAGCAGGTGCAAGAAATCTTCAATTTGGGACATATGTTTGCATTTTGACTTGTTCTCTTAGCTGTTATTGCTTGTAGTTGCAATGGGAATCATTGACATTGTAATATACATTTTCATTATCATAGTTCGGAATCTAAACCTTAAACAATTCCACAGGTCAGGGCGTCCTAATTCTGAAAGCTCATGGGTTGATCAGGTTACTTGGGTTCCAGGCATGTCTTTTTCTTCATTCTCATTTGAATAATATGCCATTCTTATATGTTGATAAATCTGCAATTCACCAATTTATGTTTTGGAAAGTAAATGAGATTTAGTTTTTGAGTAATTGGTTTGGTAAGTATAGCAGATTATCAAAGGTAAGTTGACATGTCAGAAAGTGGCATACAGTCATTAGTATAGATTCAAGGATGATTTACAATACTTTCGCGACAGGGGAAAAACTATCCCTATATGATTTGTATGCTTGAACTTCAGAGTACTACTTCACTCTCTAGTTCCCATGCATTATTATTAATATGTTATAAATGCAGATTATAGAATTGTCTTTGCATAGTGCAGGAGATGTTTTCTATGTCAACTGGGATGACGTTCTTGTAGGGGCCACTGCAGTGATTTCAACCTTGGGAGGTTTTGGTAACGAGGAGCAGATGAAAAGAATCAATGGTGAAGCTAATATCGTGTCTGTGAATGCTGCAAAGGATTATGGTAAGAATTATTTTCTGTACATAAAATCACATGTTTTGGGAACTTATTCCAATGATTTTACTCTAGAATGTTTCACTGTGAGGCCACATTGCCCTGGTTCCTACGTTACATTGAATAGCTTACCTTAATCAAAATGGAAAGTTGAAAGTAGTCCTTGTGAAAAAAAAATTGAGAGTTCACAGAATAATAGAATATGGTGTACTTCCAAGTTCCATGCTTTAGCTTTGTAGCCAGATTCTATTAGAAAAGAAAATTTAAAGATTGTCAAAATGAGTGCACACATACCACCTCAATGCCTCAGAAATTTGTCATGCTCATTACACTATAACAATTCCTCCTGGGATTTAGACATGCCCTGAAAGGGCACGGTAATATATCCACTCAGTTTAGAAATAGAGGTTCTCCATACAATTACAGGTAAATTGTACAAGGACTAGGCAGGGCATGATAGTACAAAAGATGGAGTATTATTTATAATGATTTACGAAATATGTTAGCATCATTTGAGATTTTGGTTGTTTATCCTTTGAACATAAGGTAACCTGGATATGAGTTCATTGGGATTTCCTTCTCCTTTCAGGGATTCCCAAGTTCATCTTGATCTCAGTGCATGATTACAATCTGCCATCATTTTTACTTTCATCTGGCTACTTTACGGGAAAGAGGAAGGCAGAATCAGAGGTTTTGTCCAAGTACCCCAGCTCTGGTAATCAAGACATGACTTCGCATTATATTAAGTGGTCTAGATTTGTGTAGCCCTTTTGACACCTCATAGTGTTTTACTAGTCTTCTTGAATTTGGTTCAGGTGTTGTGTTAAGGCCTGGGTTCATATATGGGAGGAGGAAAGTAGATGGTTTTGAGATCCCTCTGGATTTGATCGGAGAACCACTGGAGAGAATTCTTCGTGCCACAGAAAGCTTTACCAAACCTCTAAGTTCTCTTCCAGCATCAGATCTTCTCTTGGCTCCGCCTGTTAGTGTTGATGATGTTGCTCTTGCTGCTATCAATGCCGTTACAGACGATGACTTCTTTGGTGTTTTTACAATCGACCAAATCAAGGAAGCCGCAGCAAAAGTCACAGTCTAGGCCAAGTTTTAACAGTATACAGTAAGTGCAATGTATATTTACAGTCACAGTTTAAGCCAGTTTTTTTTTTTTTTGAAACTAAGCCAGCTTTTTAATATAGTAAATACAATGTCTATTTACAAACATGTTAGTTTCAGATTATGATCTGAAAATGCCATTGTCATTTGAATTTGCCAAGAAATCTTAGATTTGCATATTTGAACCTATTCTGGTTCACATTTCTCACTGTAAGGTGACTGATGAAACACAATAAAATTTGAGCTTTACCTAACCTAGACCCGAACATCCTAATAGATGTTTTTATCCTCAAGAAGTCTTCTCACCATGAAAGAAAGGACAAATAAATTGCATGTAGTTGATATGAATTTCAAGCTTCTGGTATGAGAATGCCTAGCCACGGGACTTCTTGGCAATGGACTGTTCAGCAAGATACCTACCACAAAGAAAGGTCAGCTTCCAGGAATTAATATAGTTTGATAGGATATATATATAATCATTTGTATCATTCAACCAATCTAAATCTACTAAGGGGCCTCTAGCTCACAAGCATTATAGAACAACATTATATATGACACATAACAAAAGAAGAAATCTGTTTGGGTAAAACGTAAGTGAAGTACAATATGAACAGATGTAATCCAATTACACGTGTCTGACTGAAAGACCTTAATTAGCATGTGCAAGTAATACAGATATAAGGGATTAAATAATGGTTAGCCGCCATTCACATATAAAATTATTTCCTGATATAATGTTTAATGATGATGATCAGAAACTGTATCTAGGTTTATCAAAAAAAGAAACTGTATATAGGTATATATAGCAGTAGCAGAAAGAATGTATAGACCAATTCCAAGGAAAGGCATGAATCAATCATTCCACTTACTTGCCAGTGTAAAAGCCTGCTGAATACCAAGCCTTAAGTACATCATTAATATCTGACTGAGAGCTGGTACTTTGTGTTAATTCTCCTCCATCCTCTTTCACTGCATTATATGAAAATAGAACAAGGTCAGGCTAAATAACTATAAAAGAAATGTAATTTGAAATTTCATGCACTAAACATAAAGGGACCCAACTTTTAATCATGTATCTCTTCATCATCATAATGAAAATTGAAAATTATAGGGGCAACAACTGATCAACCCCAGAAGAGATGAATCCGTCTCCACAGGTCAACCTCATGGGCAAGAGAATCAAGTTTCATATGGATTTCAAGGTTGCACATTTAATGTAGTAACTGCAAGTATAGTTTCTTGTATGAACTCTTCCTTTTACTCTGAGCAAGTTCTTAGAGAATGTGCTTAAGAAAAAAACAAACCATGCTTACCTTCATTTACATGAGAACCCACATTGTTTTTCATCTTCATGGAAGAAATTGCTCTTTCTTCCATCACTGTTTTGACCATACCACCATCTTCGACAAATCGCCTTTCCAGTACCCTTCACCGCATAACTACCACTACAAGTTTGACAACCAGATGTCCCACACAAAAGTGAAGTGCAAGGTGATGCCATGCACTGAAAAACATAAGGGCAACATGAACGGACTATAGTTGGATGAGAAGCTTGGCACATAGGAACTGTATAGTCTTGATAAGCTGAACAGGCTGCCCACTGTCCAGCAGAAGGTTCCTTCACCAGAACACTGATAATTCCAAGTCCCAAATTGATTAAGCTGTTGTATAACAGTCTGCCTCTTCTCTTCAATCTCATAATACTGTCCTAGTAACTGGTTATAGTCAGCATCATGTAAATATGAATCACCTTCCACCCTATTTGATGAATCTACACAAGTCTCTGGGGCACACAAGTCTTCAGAATGATTTTCTTTATCAGGTGAAACATAGGAAGTTTCAGCACTTGATACAGCTTTGTTACTGCCACGTGACTCCCTGCATTAACATAGGGTAAAGTCAAGAGTCCTAATCCTCATATGAACTTTTTAAGCACTAAACTATCACTCATTTTTTTATAACAAATACATATTCCAATCCAAGTGTCACAGTTCCAAGGAAGTGTCAGAAGTGAAATAAATAGTTCTTGGTCATATTCACATGTAATAACTTTGGTAGGCTGGAAAAATGTAGTAAGATCTAAAGTATGACCCACAAAGTGAAAGACAATTGATATATCTTTGGTAAGACCCAAGAATTGATTTTTCATTCCTCATTCATAACAGTATAAGAAGAAAAGATCACAGTCAAGTAATACGCTGACCTCATCCCCTTGTTACTTTCACCTGCTAGAAAAGAAGCATTCTCTTTGGTTCTGCTGACATATTTTCCTTCTCCATTTGAACCATCACTCCCATTCTTGTGCATTTTCTGAACTTCAACAAGGACAAGATAGAAGATTAAATTCCCTAAATCGACATGGAATCAAACATTTTGTTTTACAAAAACCCCACTTTTCCTCAGAGGTACAGGAAACGGATCTGGCGATCAAAACCCTACAATTTCTTGCCCCAATCGATCACAAAGAAGTCAGTCACAAGAACAAGCACAGAAATGTCGAAGGAAGGCATAAAAGAAACCTTGTGTTTGGACATGGCGCTGTCAAAGGCGTTGATGAGAGCTGCATCGTCCCAAAGATCGCCTCCCTTTCCCATTCTTCGCGCTTCTCTGATACTCTCTCTGCTTCTGCTCAAACACCTCGTCCGTCTTGAATCTCTTTCCAGCTTCAAGAAACAACAATGTAAATCTGTAAAAACGACATGACGTTTGGTGCAAAGGTTATTGGGCCTCAGGTCCGAGTGTTGAGGAAAATTGATTACAAACCCAGCCCAACTTTATTTTTATGGGCCGACATGTGAGCCTATTAACGAGAGGATGGGAGCTTACGTAGTTATCTGATCTCCTCATAGTAGGACCCACTTATTATCATCTTCCTCCACTTTCTCTTGGTGGGCCAGCGAAAAGGTCCACCTGTAAGGTCGTATTCTACAAGATATACTCAACGACCCCCAAACTTCATTTTAATTGCACAGAGGTTCCCTCACGACAGTGAGCTACAGATTTTTTTAGGAGAAAACACCCGTACTCACCTGACCACCTCATGTCTGAGCAATCCTTTCTCACCATTTGGCAAATAAAAAAATATAGTATCCAATCAGACTAGAGCAGTCATGCACTGAGCCTGACCCGCGTGTAAGATTATCATGCCTTCTTTGACCCATTGATTGCTTGGCGATTTCCTGCTTTGCTTTACGCGCAAGGAAAAAAAGAAAATTAAGAAGCAGACGAAGATGGGGATGGATTAGACCGCCGACTAAGACTCTCTCCTCGCCGTCCAAGTCAAAAGAGCCATCGATTCATTTCTACGGCGTCGTATTGCCTTCTTCTTCGTCGTGTGGCTGAGTAAGGGTTTTGATTCTCTCTGGCTTCTCCAATCTCGAACCCTTTCTCCATGACTATCAGCCCTAGCCCTATCGTCTTGTATCATCTGGTAACTCTTCTGATCCCTCTTTCACCCCTAAATTTATTTATTTTTTTGCCCTAAGTTCGAAGCATTTATGTGGTTACTGAACAAGAAATTTTCGATTCCCTTGTGTTTTTTGTATGTGTTAGGGTTGTGGTTGTTTATAAGTTAATTGTTATATATTTTTAATTTTGTGCGATTAGTGTATAGATCGGACTCGATTGTGGTTGACTTTTTTTTTTTGGAGTTGATTTTGATTGCTGGCAAGCATTTTAGGGAAGGTTTCTGGGCGATTTTTGTATGACGTTTTGTTTTTTTGGGGGGCTCAGTTGAGATTTTAGATTCGATCTGTTGATTTTTAAGAAAAGTGGAGTTATGTTTTTTTGTTTTCGTGGTAATTTTTTTTAGCAATTAACTATTTTCCCTGGTGTGTGTAAAGGGTATTTTGGGGGCTTATGGTTGTTTATGATTTTAGAATTGAATGGTGCAGGAGAAGAGCTATCCCCTGCTGTAGATTAAATAAGGAAGAGGACAGGGCTTTTCTTCTGTGAATAGTAGTTGAGGTTATTGTGGTAGACATGTACAGGATGACTATTAACAGTAGCAGTTATGGGTATGTTACACTCTTATACTCTATTCTTTAAGTTGCTCGCCCATATTAGTTTGAATTTGCATTCCTTTATGTTCTGGTTGTTTCGACCTTGTGTGTGCCCTTTTAAAGTATTTTAGTAGGCTAAATACTTGTTTGACATTCATATACTGATATATAAGCTAATATATTGCAGAAAACTACAGCTTGCCATGTTGCGAAAGTTAAGGTCATTGATGAGAAAACAACTACCTATATTAAATGATCATATATGATCCTTGAAATCAATCGATCTGAAACTACTTAGATATTTTACTGAAATACTCTACTTTGCTTTTTGCAATCCTTGTTGATCAGCGAATTTTGTTATAGTAGCCCGTTTTTGTCAGCGAAATCTTATAGTTGAATACCAGACCTTAATCCTTTGAATTTTCAGATACATTGCTTTTGAAGAGAATAGTGCAGTAACTATTTATGGATACTGTGGGTATGTGTGGACGTGAGGTGGGAGAAAAATATACTATTGTCACTGGATATCCATGTGGCCAATTTCGATGTTCCGGATTATGAGTTATGACGGGTGAAATAGAAGAGCATCGTGTGGGGGATAAGGAGTGAAGTGAGTAGGGTTTTGTGTTGATCTTAATAACATTGAACATACGGGAAGAGATGCATGGAGATAATGCTAGTAAAGATCAATGAAGAAACGATAGTGCTTTTAGTTGAATGGAAAAATAAGTGTTTTCATTGACTTGGAAGGGCATATGTGTCCATACATCATTTAAGAATTAAAATGTCCATTCATGGTTTAAAAAGGTGTTCGAGGCGCGC